>JABUQX010062647.1:10000-17500 GCA_015478945.1 Trachelipus rathkii | reverse complement strand
AACATGGCAAAAACTCATTGACTACACTAATTTACGAACATCAATACTCCGAAATATTATAATGAAATAATGCCTAGTCTTACTCCTCCTCACGAGAAATGAGAAAAAGAAACATATTGTGAACTAGAGAAATATAAAGGCTAGACTTACGTATCTTTTGTGCGAATTAGTCTATATGGTAATGGATTATTCGTAGGAGATAAAAATTAAGTTGAAGTTGCATTTCATAACTTATCTTCAAGTAATCGCTAGGAATTAGGATTATAATCGACATTACATGAAATAGTTAAAGAATATTAGGCGTGGACAATTTTATTTCATCAATAATATTACAGTGTTGTAAATAATGTATAATGTGGTATTGACACATAAAATGGACTACTTTTTATATATTACTATATATAATCATATTATATAATATATTATAAAGAGACAAAGTTACATACCTATAAATAGTTTAGTATTAGGATAAGTGTTAAGTAATATAATTAATATAATATTAATTTAAGTTATGAGATTTTAAGTAAGCAAAATATAATAAGGTATCAGTATATTAATATAGATATAAGAGGTGTATATAGACCCTCCAACCCAAACTCGACACCATAACAACCACTAAACAACACAACTCCACAACCGTAGAATGACATAAGATAAGTGATATATATATTTATATTATATATTTAGAGTGTGTATATATATAATATATAGTTAGGCAGCGTGTATACTAATAAATTAAATTAATAAAACTGATTATTTTTATAACTGTGATTTACTTTTTTATAGTTCAAAGGGATATAGTTTATATTATATATTCTATCTTACGTGATTTTCAATTACCCTAGACTAATAATTCTCTGAAGTATTATAGATCTTATAAATTTTCTTTTTCCTCAAATCTTTTGGTAATTAAATAATTTATTTCAGAAGTTTAATATATAACTAGTAAGTTAGTATAAAGGTTAAGTACTAAATATGGGAATGACAACATATATAGCATATATTTTATAATAAATAAATATAAGAACGAAACAGTATCATAGCTTTCAAAAATTTAGGAAATATAATATAATATATAAATAATATAAGATAAAAATAAAAATTGTAATATATACATAAATTAATAAATATAAACTTTTAAATATTTTATCGTACTTGAAAAGTAATAGATTTCAGAAACTGTCCGTGTCGAGTAGCTAGTGTTATACTGACCAAATCTCCAGCGTCTAAAAGACCATATTGAAGCACTGAGGGTACGGCACAAAGATGTTGAAGGTAAGCATAATCGCTTATTATAGATAACCTTCGTAAGTGTCAGGATAATTACTGTGAGACTTGACCTAATACAATTTATGTCTTAATCATAGTTTGTGAATGCGTGCATGGCTTCTGTCTGTATGGTTCAGATAAGCGAGATAGCTACCACTTCGCATCATAAGAATCCTTCAGTCCGTCATGCCGAAATATCAAAGAATTGGGTGATAGCATTTATTGCGTTAAATAAATAGCCTTTTGGTAGTCAATCATCAATCTATATATACTGATGCTATAAGCTATAAATATAATACATAAACACTGATCATTATAAATTGAACTCTCAATATTCAAATATTCTTATACTTCAATGTTTACTCTGAATATGTTGAAGTTAATTGATATTTCTTATGCATATATAATTATTCATTAATACATAAGTGTATGGCAAGACGATCCACACAATTGTATTAAGTCTAATTAAAGTTCAGTTGAAAATTGATCATTAATATATATCTCAATTATAAGTTTATAAATACTCCTCATGTATATGCCTCCTCTATCGTCCTTAACTTATTCGAAAGTTCTGTTATATAGTGAGTATAGTGAATAAGCGTAAAGTTATATCATCATATCCAGAATATAACTATTATTCTATCATTTAATATTTTCTTTCCCTACTCCATCTTCGCGCAAAAAAGATTTAAAAGAGATATATTACAACTGCATCAATCAAAATCTATGTCAACTCACTCAAGAAAAATGTATATATTTAACTCACAATGAACATAATTACTTAATAAATATAAGATTTAAATATTATTAAACTAAAATATTCTATTCTTTCACGCAAAATTTGTGAGTACTCTATGTATCAGAAATTATATATGTAGATAGTCATTGACATGAATTACATTCGCCATCACTAACTGAGTGACAGACCCTTAATCGGAGAGGTATTGTATCTAGTTAACGTCTATAGTAAGAGGACGAAGCAGGTCACCTATAAGGTATGAAAGAGAATAGCTACAATATCTCTACACTCACCTAGACCATGATAGCGAACTACTAGGTAACTCACTCCTCACTTTAGATTGTGGGAGAGTTGATGCTTTAACACTGATGATATATACTCGTGTGGCGTATTTCTATTATTTATAAATAAATATAATAATTAAATAAAATATATTAATATATGTTATATATATATAAATATATATATTATATATATTAATATATATATATATAATATAAATATTATGACTAAAAACGAAATATATTACATAGTATATGTAATATTATTATTATATAAATATATTAGTATTATATTATATATTGCTATATATTACTTATATATTATATATATTATATATATATATAATATTATATTATACATACACATACATACATACATAATAAATATATTATACATAACCTAAAAATTTATACACAACACAAATTATATATAATCAAATATAAATATCTCATCTCAACTATTATTTAGAATACTGAATCTACTTTATTCAATTAATATCAATAATCTCACTCTATCACTATCCCACTGCACTATGTTTTTTAATATATTGTTTTTCGTCAGAGTAAGCAAAGCAAATTATTATATTATCTTCCACTATTAATTTTACAACTCTATTATATGAAAATCTAATTCATTATAGATTATTACCAGTCTTGTATTTATTTCTGTCTTTTTTTTTGTCTTTTAATTTTTATTTTTTTTTTTTTTTTTTTATACTTAATCTTGTTTTATTTTCTATTATTATCTTTGTTAATGATAACACTTTAATAATGATTGTGTATGTGATGTTTATAATATAAATATTATTTCATTATATATTTAATATTATTTACACACACGCATTTCTCACATATTTAAAATTATTTCATTAACATTATTATATTTATCATTATCACCCAAAATCACTGTTGGATTAACTATTTCTGTGATTGATTAAACATAATTCCACACGCATTACGCAGAGAAAGGATAAATGTGATATATTAATATATATATTATATATAATATATATATATATATATATATATATTCAAATATATATCTTTTAATATATATTATATTAATATATATATTATATATATTATATATATATATATAAATATATTAAATATATAATATATATTATTATATATATATATATATTATATATATATATTATCCATATAAATTATTATATATATATTTATTAATATATATAGTAATATTTAATATTAATAATATATATATATTATAATATATATATATATATAATATATTAATTAAAATATATATATATAAATTTAAAATATATTACTATTAATATATATATACATATATAATAATATATAATATTATATATATTAATTTATATTATATTATATATTATATATAAGTATTTATTAATATATATATATATATAATATATTAATTAATATTATAAATAATATAATAATAAATGTATATTTATAAATTTATGATTTATATTAAGGGCTTTAAATTTGTAATCTATTTCTAATCTTACTCTTATTTTTTCTTATTGTATATATATATTATCTTAAAAATATATTATAAAGTATATTTATAACTATATATATATATATATTAATATTTATATATATATTGAATAAGTACTTTTATTACTTATATTCTATGCTAATGACGTAAGTATTTCTAAGCGCGTGCTCTATATCAGTGTGGTAAGTTTTATTCTTCAGAATTCAATTCTAGGGTTTTCTCAAAAGGATAATAGTCTATTTATCTTAATTTCATAATAAACATGTGAGATCATTAACTCCATTATATCAAACTAAGTATATTACATCTTTTATAATTTACATAGATACCGCTAATAGTAAAAGTCTAATATCGGTACCTTTCTTTGGACTATATAAATTTATATTAATATTATATATATAAATATATATAATAGGATATTAATAATTTATATATATATTATATATATATTTAATATATATATATTAATTATATTATATTATATATAATATATCTCCATTTATATATATATATATTTATTATTAATATTATATTATAATGAATATTATATATAAAATATATATATATATAATATATTAATATTATATTTAATTAATATATTAAATATTTATAATATTAATATAATATAAAATATATATATTTTTATTATATATATTAATATAAATATATATATATATATTATTATATATATATATATATATATAATTATATATATAATAATATATCACATTTATCTTTCCCGTAATATGTGTAATATCATGAATGTGATATATATATGTAATTATGGTTAGAGGCGAATATTGAAATTAGAAATTTAACATATTTTAATAAAAGTAACAAAAATTTCTCAGTAATAAAGTTTGAAATATTAAAATATTAAAAATTAAAATTTAAAGATTAAATATGAGAATATAAAAACAAAAAAAAAGAAATATGAGCAAATTTATAAAAAATTACAGCAATTTTTATATTTAATATTTATAAATAATATAAACATATTTAAAAACTCAATTTTATAATAATAATATAACTATTTTTTTACTATCATTGTTTAAATATTTATTTTTAAAATACATTATTTTAAACACCCTAAATTCTATCGTATTATATATTAAAAATATTATATATTTAATTATGCAATTTGTATACTTCTATGCTTATATTTACTAACCTATGAGCTCACTCATTATTTAACTACCTTTGAATTTAACACTTAATTATTTATATAAACACATTTATGGACTTTATATATTAATAGCTATACTACTAATTGCTTTTACACTTTCTATTTTATAACTATACTTTTATCTTTATAACTTGCTTGTTATTAACACTCCTTATATAGCTATTAACCTTTAGCTTTTATACACTTGCTTATATTTATATTACATCCATATGACATTATTTTACTACTATTAATTAATATTTATTATTACTTACACTCAGTACTTTTTATAGTTATATATTAATATATTATTATATAACTAAACACACATTATTAGCTTTATTTATCCATATTATAAAATGACAATACACCATACTTTGATACTTTAATGAATTTATATTTATATAAAATGACAATATACCATACTCTGATACTTTAATGAATTCATATTTTTCATGGACATTTTTTAATGAAGAACATTATAATATCCCGCAGTTCAACCTTTTAGTACTATAATTACCGGCATGATAATACCCCTTTACATCCTCCCCCACTAAATCTAAACCCCCACTCATTTTCTTCATCGGGTAAACCAATGGAGATCACGAAAGCGGAAAGTCCAGAATAGCGGAGTAGGAAAGGATGCTTAGAGATCCCACAATCCAATCCAAACAAATGTCAAAGAATTTACATATTTACAAAAGAGTTCTCAAGATTTGGAACATCTACTTTATAGTTAAGGTCCAAAAGTGTCGAGTTTTCTAACAACAAAGAAAAATCAAGCTAAAGGGTTCCTTGTTGATATAATTCAACAACCAAGAAGAATCAAGTAAAAGGTTTCCTGGTTAATATAATAGATATGAGGGGTGACAATAGGTACTTCCCCTTAACACTGCTGCCATGACAACCATCGATTATGTCGGCCTCTCTGACGGTATGATTATCTGTCCATTAGTATCTTCTATAAGAGAATACTGGATTTGTTAACCAAACTTCAACTTTGTAGAATGGACAGTTTCCCTTCTCTTTTACGCCTGATAAAACAGGATCTTCGAATAACGTGTTTGGGCCCTGACTGTAGTGACCCAATCGCTGACTAATAGTGATTCTGGATTTGCTTTGGACACATACATATCTTGCCCAGGGGACTGTAGTAATAAACTTGGGATTGGGCATTCACCTTTAGCAGCAGCCTCAGTAATTTTTTTTCCAAGATCGACGTTAGGTGATTGAACACAGGTACGCAACACGATATGGTGCGGGGTGCGGCCTGACACAGAACAGTTTTTATATGTCTATCAGAAGATCTCTCAGCCATTAACAATGGCATGATGAATACTGTTCGTCTGTTCCATGATGAATACTGTAATATCCGTCTTGTACTCTGGGAAAACCGACAGAGAGGTTTCTAGATGTCTTGTACTGTAGAGTCAATCCTGAAAACATCAAAGATCGCAATTATCGAGTCATAGGTGGAAATTTCCAACTATAAAAAAAACATGAGCAGTTATTACCGTAGGGGTTCTAAGATTATAATTTTATTACACTTAATAACTTGTCTGGAGCGAAAAAATAGACTAGGAAGGTAAAAAACTAAAGTCATTTCACCGTTCACTTTTCAAATGCACTTATTTGATATTTAAGCGAGCTATAACATTATTGAGAAACTGACTAGTCATATTCAAAAAAAAAAAAAAAAGGACAATCTGGTTATATAAAATTATAAAATGTTGTATAATCTTTAAAAATAAGGGTATGAATCAGCAAAAAATATTGCTTGGAAAGTTCATGTTGTCTGTGTATCAATCCGAAAACCACCCACCTCAATAAATAATGAAATTTTTTTTTATTTCTTATTTTTTTTCTATTCAAAAATAGAAAACAATCAATAAGGAAGTCTTTTTCTTGATTCTTGCATTTTCTCTTGTTATACTTATTTGATCACATCTTGGTCACATTTAATTGAATGAGACGAGAGTCTTACTCATTCCAAGTGTATAGATTACATAGAGGAACATCGGGATTATCTCCTTTGCAGGAACCGGACAAATCTGGTAAAATAAGGTTTTAAGCTCCTACCGGCCACAACCTGTCGTGAACATGACAGGTTCGTCTTTGGGAACACTGAGGAATGATATATCTTATATATATATTTACAATAGGTACATATATATAATGTAGCTCAACTATATATATATATATATTAGTTGGTTGTGATTATTCGGTTTCGATGACTCTATACATAATAATTTAAATTATTTTGATACTTGTTGTTTTGATAATAGTAACTATACAGTAATATTATACCGTTTATGACGTATTTAACCATGTTATTGGTTAAAATACTTAAATAACTGAGGAATTCTATCAATACACAAACTGCAAGCATACACTTGAAGAATCCAGGACACACAAAGATCAATTTAAATAACAAAGAATCAGGTACACCAGGAGGGTTTTTTTCCGTCACCTAGTTTAAGTGTGATTTGAACGATCAAGGCAATTCCTAGAAAGCATACAGTCAAAACAGCTGCCAGATTAAGTGCTCTTT
>JABUQX010062647.1:0-5000 GCA_015478945.1 Trachelipus rathkii | reverse complement strand
ATATTATTGTTGTTAAAAATGATATTATAAATATATATAAATTACTAGAAATATACAGAAAGATTATAGAATGTTGTTAGATTATATTATTTTTACTTATTACTAAATTATATAGAAAGAAATAGAAATTATGGTTATATATGATTGTTATTATACATAAACATATTATATCAATAAATAAGTCTTTAAGAAATTTATTTTTATTTTATAAATTAGTCTTTTAGAAGTCTAGGTAAAATAGTAAAATATATATATATTTGAGTTTTGTATTGCATAGATATAGTTACATATATTCTATTAATAAATAGATATAAGATATATAAAGATATAAATATATATATATATATATATATATATATATATATATATATATATATATATATATATATATATATATATATATATATATATATATATATATATATATATATAGTTAAAGTTTACCCTATAGTTAATTATAGGGTGAATTTTGGTAAAGCAGTTAATTTTAAAAGGAACATTAGATTTGACCGACTTTCGGGAAGATTTAAAGTTTTCAAGGATGCCTTTAGGTTTATTTGTACAGGAAAATTCATCATTAATATTATCGCACTCATTTTGACTTATTATTATTAATTATTATTATTATTATTATTATTATTATTATTATTATTATTATTATTATTATTATTAGCAAATTTATTTATAAAACCGTTATTAGCGTACTTACTATGATTGTTCTTATGATTTTTTATTGTGCCTAACAAATTTAGCATTCCTAGAGTTATTATTACCGTGCTTAAGCTGAGACTATGACCTTTGAGCCGAGGTTTTGTAAATTAGAGGAATATTCGAATATATCTAATATGTTAGATATATTCGAATATATCTAATATGTTAGGGTAATTTGATTTGTGAGCATTTTTTCTATTACACCATCTCATAAGCAGTGTTGGCCAGATTGCTTAGCAAATGAATAAGCTTTTTTTTAATTTCTACAAACAGGATTATTATCAATAACGGCTTTAAATTTAGATAAGAATCGAGATAATAATAGTTTATCTTCTTCGTCAGCCTCAAATTTTTCTATCTGAATTCGAGGCTCTTTCACCTTACTAATTAATCCTAACCTGACACAGCCCTGTCAGTGATATTAGAGTTAACCCCTTCTCGGGAACTAGTTAAAGAGAGAGCAGTCTTCCCTAGCAATAGAAAGGGTACGGGGTTTGGGTAAATTGTCCAATATTAATGCAACTTGTTTTTCGATATATTCTATTTTAGAGCCAAGAACAGTTTCACGCTCACTTATAATAAAATTCATCTAAAGATTCAAACTTTACTATATTTGACAATAACTTTTTGCCAATCTAAATCCAAATTTTTAATGCAATTTTTAATCTCAGTCAGATAGCTTATCTTAAAAGAAAAAAGGAACTAGAACTGGTTTTCACCATTGAAAGAATAACTTTCATTCGCTTTTTCAAGTCTTTACGTTCAGTAAAAAGAATACGATTAAGAGATTTACAATCATCAATTTCAGTCATTTTTGCGATAAATCCAAGTAGTTAATTAATAACCATAAATAGTTAAACTCCAAATTTAATCAATAAACTCCAAATAACAAGGAAACCAAAATATAAGCTAAAAGGTGAGTAATAAATGTATTCAAAATAGCCTATACTAATGTGGAAAATTGAAACGGACCTCCTTTAATTAATTCCTGGAAAGTTATTAGTAATTATGGGGCAAAATCTGAAAAAAAAACATAAACTTGAGCATGTATTTCTCTTTTATTTCATTGATTCATTCAATATATATTTAATCCTGTGATTTTCATAAAAATCGGGGGTGACACCCCTCTGCACTACTATTACCAAATTCCGTTATTATATAGTAGTAGAATTTCTATAAATAAAGTAAGTCTCCCAGAGTTACATTTGAATTTGTTGGGGTCATTCACACACCTTGTGGACTAATGATGATACCCAGCTCAGTATTGGGATGGTTGGAAGCTTGTTCAGAGTACCTTAGATACAAGAAGCAGGTACATGTGCTAAGATTTTGGCTCCGACAAAAGTCAGATTGAAATCATATAATATTTACCCAATTGTAATAAGATACGATTTTTCATAAGTATTATTTGGCATGTTATTATTTAAATTGTCAATATAAAGTTTTTATGCATTGTTAATAAAGGAAAAATTAATAACTCTTTTAATTGCCAACCAGCCTCTGAGAACTTATCGTATCGTGCTAAAATTTGGAGGGTGGTTAGAGGGTGATGTAACCTCATTGTATACGAAGTTACATCCCCTTGGGTCCCCCCGAAGGGGGGACCCTACCCCATAAAAAAATTAAATTGATCGTATAAAGCTGAAATTTGGTGAGAGGATTCAGAGTGTAATTTCTAGAAAGACTTGGTATTGGATTCTGAGGAGTTGGCTCTGGCACCGGTGCTGGAGCCGCTGCGGTGCCGAGTTAATAAACATTCGTATAACAACAATGTTGATGTTTTTATATATGTTATCGAGTCTGTAGATTTCGAAAGTAATGGTTTCAGAACCATCAAGAAAAAATAAAAATAAAAAATAAATAACAAATAAAATTTCTTATTCTTTATGTTTTTAAACTTACAAATTTATGTTTTCACATACCCTAAAGCAGTAAATCAGTAAATCAAACCACTAATCCAAGCACCCTCCTGTCCAGTCGTGATCTATCTGATCAGTGATATACAATTTTTACTAAAATTAGGGCTCGTTTTGGTAACACTTCAGACTCCATTGGCAAAATCTTCAACCCGAGCACCTCCTGTTCAGTCGTGATCTATTCGATCCATTGATCTATTGATTAAGGTCAAATTTTTACTAAAATTGTAACGTTTTACATACCCTAAATCAGTAAATCAAGCCACCCAACCTACCTTCCTGTCCAATCATGATCTATTGATCTATTGATCTATTGATTAAGGTCAAATTTTTTACTAAAATTGTAACGTTTTACATACAACCTAAATCAGTAAATCAAACCACAATCCAAACACCCCTTCTGTCCAGTCGTGATCTATTGGATCTATTGATCTGTTGGTTCAAGTCAAATTTTTACTTCAAATTGTAACGTTTTGCATAAACTAAATCAGTAAATCAAAACCACCATCTAGCCACCCTCCTGTCCATTCTTACCCATTGATTCATTTGATTCAAGTAAGATTGCGGTTCATTTTTGGATTCGACATAACATAAAAATCAAGTTCTTTATACAAAGATCAACCAATATATGTTGACGTAACAAAGTTTCCACATTAATAAAGCTTACTTAGCATCATCTGAACTATGACTATAACCCCAACGACAAACCTAACACATCTTAAACAGGAATAAATGGTTAACAACAAAGTTCCACTTAACACCAATAAAAGTAACTAACAATTCAAACAAAGACGTAACCTATTCACACCTTGTCAAGCATGTCTCTAACATAACAATGTTAATTTTACATTAACATGGTAATATTTAACTAAAATTTATCACTACCTTGTATAATTATCATACAGAGCAGCGAAAGTGGTATTCGCCACAAAAGTTTTAGCATTAATAAAGCCAACATAGCACTACCAGAACTTGAATCTATTATACAACGCCAAACCTGACACATCTTAAGCAAGAATAAACTGCTAACATTAACAAAGGTCCAAACTTATAAACAGTAAAAGTAACTAACAAGGCATACAAAAACATAATCCATTCACACTTTATTAATCATATCACCAACATGACAATATTAAATTTACATTAACATAGTAATATTTACCAAAAATTTATCATAACCTGATCCTAACTATCATAATACCTAACGTATAAAACAAACAGTAAAGTTTTACCCTCAGTAAAGCTAACTATGATCATAACATACTTAACACACAACAACCAGACGAATAAACAGCTGTCATTAACAACTTATTCAATAAAGCGAACATACGAGGGAAGTAAAACCCAAATAGTTGCAAACATAACAAAAATAACAAAGTTTTATCCAAACATAACATAAAATAAGCTCTTTGAATAAAATATCATAGTAAGTAATAGTTTACTGATCCAAAAGCTGTAAATCGGTAAATCAGTAAATCAAACCACCCTGCCCACCCCATCCCCTCCCTACCCATCCCGTCCATGACCTTTTTGATCTTTTCGATCTTAATGAGCCAGGGTCACATATCATACCATTTCTCGGATAAACATAGTACAAAAATAAGTTCTTTATATACTAACCATCGAATATATGCTAACGTAACATTGTTTTCACATTAATAAAGCTAACATAGCATTACCAGAACTAAGAATATAATGCACAATGACAAAACCTAACATACCTTACGCACGAATAAACTACTAGCACAGCGTACAAAACGTAACCTATTCACACTTTTTCAAGCATATCTCTAACATATTATTGTTAATTTTACATTAACACCATTGATTTACGTTGCATTTCGAGTATCATTTCGATGAACAATAGCACAAAAATGAGTTCTTTATATACTAAACTAGAGAATATATGCTAACATAACAATGCCTTCACATTAATAAAGCTAACATAGCATCATATGAACTAAGAAAATAATGTACAACGACAAACCTAACACAACTTACGCACTAATAAACAGTTAACATTAACAAAGTTCCACACTTAACACCAGTAAAGTAACTAGCATTGCATACAAAACGTAACCTATTCATACTTTTTCCAAGCATATCTGTAACATATTAACGTTAATTTTACATTGACACATTGATATTTAAATAAAAATTATCATAACCATGTTCACTATCATAATAGACCAACGAATAATCAAAATATAATAAAAGTTTTACGCCCAAACATAACATAAAAATAAGTTCTTTGGAAAAAAAGCGGGAGAAATTGTAATAGTTTACAGATTTTTTAAAGCAGTAAACGGTAAATCAGTAAAATTCAAACCATCAACCCCTCCCACCCTCCCACCAGGACCTTTTGACCCATTT
>JABUQX010062646.1:12500-15000 GCA_015478945.1 Trachelipus rathkii | reverse complement strand
AGTTGCGAAAAATATTTAGATTTGGTTGAGGCAAGCACTTAAAGAACTAATTTATTGTTTTTTATTTCAGTTTAATTATTGTTTATTTGGAAATAAAAATTTAATTCTTCTTCTTTCCTTTCCAAATTCTGTTAAAACATCATCAATTAGTTGTGTTTTTTTTCCACAGCTTTTCCTCTGTGAACACTGAGCAAACATAATCCATTTAATCGATCTTCAGAAATGGTTGACCTTAGCCAAGTTTTAACTCTTCTTAAAGTGCTGAATGATCTTCCAATTGTGCAAATCGTTGGTGAAAGCGTTAGAAGAATTTTAATTGCTTGTAAAACAACAGGGAAAAAAGTGCAATGTTTTAGGATCAGTTCACTATAGCACACATTTTCGTCTACATCTAACCCTTGGTCCTCATCTGATTTCTTCCATAAGTTGAACCATGATTCTGCTTCACCTTTCCAGTTCTCAATATTGTATATAGTTTGAAGTGATTCAATTTTTCTGTTATATTCAGATATGGTTAAATTTATAATTCTAGCGGGATGTAAAATACAGAAATGTTGGTATTCTGTTGTCGTCCGAAAATCTGATATGCAGAGACGAAATCAGTTAATCTAGGTATAGTATAAATAGAGAAACCCTGAAATAATCCTCCACAGAACTACATGAAAAGTTAGGTCTTTGCATTTGTTTGGACACTATACGTGGCATTGAGAATTCTATATAAAAAAATTTCTGTAAGTTCCTTGACACTGGTTAAAAAGTTCCCTTGAAAACCAAGAGCGACATGTTTTTCCGTCTCATTGTTTTTACTATTCTAACACCTTTCCAAGTGACTGGAACCTCTTTCCAGACTCGATAGGTTTTAGTTTGTAAAATGTCGGACAGCTCAAAAAGGGAATACTGCCATGAGTAACTAAGCAAATAATGAATTTAAGAATTCCTTTTGCTGACGAAAGTTGAAATGCTGCTGTTCCTGTGGCCTTGGTTACTTCTGAATCTGATGACAAAGTTTCCAAAACTGATTTAATGTGAATGAAATTTTCAAAACAAATTTTGATGGACTTATATTTTGAGGATCATCTTGTTTCGCATAGCATTGGTATATTCATTATCAGTTTCCTACGCAATGGGCTTTCACGAAAAAATCTTATAACTTCTTTCACTGTGCCAATAGTATTTTGAAATTCGGCAACAAGATTCAAGTTATTAACAACTAAATTTAAGCGATTAGAAGCACAGTAGAAAATTTTGGCCTTGGGATATTGATTTCTTATTTTCTGTACTCCATTTCCTTTTCCAGCCATGGTTGAGCATCCATCAAATCCAAGTCCAACGACTTTATTCATATTTAAATTGTAAGCTTCTCTGGTAGTCAATAAAATGACTTCTGCCATATCTTCAGCTTTTAATTTTTTCAACGGAGTAAAACCTAAAAATTTCTTCTCTAACTTTCAACTCCTTATCAACGAAATGAACGCCAATTGACAGCTCCTCCACCCCAGAAATGTCTGCTGTTTCATCCGCTAAAAGTGAAAGTATTCACTATCGTTCACTTCATCCACAATGTTTTTACAAATTAGGTTCCCGCATATGGATATGAGCTCATTCTGGACCATATATGATGTGTATTTTTGATTACCTCCACTTGATTGTAAATGCTCAGTAAGTACAGCATCACCAGCTTCAACTCTGAATTTTAACAAATCCGAAAAATTACCCGTATCTGCAGTACTGCCTCAAACAGATAGATCATGGGTTCCACAGAAGAACAAAGTTGAAATTATTGGCAACAACTATTTTTCGATAATTAAATGTTCAGCATTATTTAACTGTTTAAAAACATTAACGTTTATTTAAAATTATTTGTTCAAAATTTCTCCCTGCTACAGCAGCATCTATGCCACTGAGAATTAACATGGTTCCTTGCATGTGAGTGAAAGTCTTTATATTTTAAGATTGGTCTGACAATAAATGAACCCAAAAACCCTCTTTTGACGCAAGGCTTAAATAAAACGCATAATTTACAGAAGGGTCCTTTTAATTTTTTTTGAATATACTATCAACGAATTTAGCCAATCGTAAAGGAAAGCAATTTGCCTCATGTGATATCTTGCTTAAAGTTGTAAGTGCTTAGTGGTTTGCATGGATTTGTTAATAAATCAAATTTTAGATTGTCAGTAATTCTATTTTGAGTAATGTAATTTCCAATAATCAAACAACGATTTTCAAAAGTTAGTTCTACGGCAGATGCGAAAGCTTCATTCATATGATTAATACAGGTGCCGCCAATACTCGGGACGGCATTAGCACTGCCACTTGCATTAACACTAAAATATGAACCAGTACCATCATTCAATGTGTCTGTGGTTTGTTTTGTCTAGGAGTTCTTATAATTATTACTATATAATATATATTTATATATATATATATATATATATATATAATATATATATATATATATATATATATATATATATATATATATATATATATATATATATAT
>JABUQX010062646.1:0-7500 GCA_015478945.1 Trachelipus rathkii | reverse complement strand
TTTAGGTTTTCACGGTGGCCTATTCAGGAGAATTAACATTAAAGGAGGATATCATTTCTAAACAAGCAGGATCAAAATAATGTGAACAGACTCATTCCTTGGAAGAATATTAATATTATAATGTAAAACTTAACTTTGATTTTATTTTCTTAGTTATGTTGTTTTATTTATTGTTTTTATTTCAATAAGTTATCATTTCTCCTTATTTTAATAAGCACAGTTCTATTAATATATTTCTTAAAAGTAGTTGAGGAATACTTTTACTTACTAGGTATAATTTTCTACATCAATATATAGGATCCGGTAACACCACGAGATCGAATATCTATTCATTTTTTGGACATCGCTCCCACAGTTAAGACTGGAGGGGTCAACATGCGATTCGTCATCTACCGGAGATTTCAGGAGGATAAAGAAAAAGTGCTGGGTGCTCTGTGTGCTAGATTGGTGGTTTTTAGAGCGGGCCGAGAGAGAGAGAGAAAGAGCGGAATGTAGGAGAAGAGACGAGAAGAGGAGTGATAGTGATGAGGGAGGAAGAACAGATAATTGAGGTTTAAGACGGGAGTGATGGTACATGAGAGGAGTACCTTTGGTTCGACGTAATAATCCAGTAGAGCGCCTTTTATTAGTTGACAATGCCTCTGTAATTCATACATAGGACCGTGAAGATGATCACAGAGACAATAAACCAAAGAAGTAATGGAGATAGCACAGAGGAGAGAGAGAGAGAAGAGATGAGAAGAGAAGAGAAGAGAGGAATAAATAATGAGTAGAAGAGGAAAGAGTTGATGAATTGAGGACGAAGAAGAAGCTATGTAAAACAAACATACGAGGCCCTAGAAATTAGACATCTCTAATTAGAGTGAAAAACAAACAAGAGCGAGCAGAAGACCAGAAATTACATTAAATCAATACAATTTTATCTTATAATATATTATATTATTTATATATATAATAAATTTTATTATATAATATATATATATTTATACTCTATTTTTTAACAAATAGGATATAAATATATAATTAATGAATATAATAATATAGGATATAAAATTTTTTCATCATTATAGTAATATTAATGTGGAGAAAACAAATAATGATTGTAGTATTTGAGTATAAATACAAAGTGAGTGATCAAGTGACAACTATTTTAGAACGCACAAATTTTAATTAAGAGAATCCAAAGAATCTCGTGCAATGCATTCAAATTTTAAGCTTACTTATAGGTTTTCGAGATTTTTCTTATTTATTATAAAATCCTATACGTATTAATCAAACATGAAATAAGTTCATATTCAATATTTAAGCGGATCTTATTAGCTAGCAGATTTAAGAGTGGGACTATTAACAAGACGAGATCAATTCCTGTGAGCGAATAAATATTATTATTATTACTATTTATATTTTATAATTATTTATTTTATCAGTATAATACGTTCTTTAAAAATTTCTTATATTACTATTATACGTTAAGTATAGGGTAGATGACAGAGTAAGTAGAGGAGAAGAGATTGATGGAGATGAGATAGGTAGTTACGAAGAAGAAGGTAGAGGAGAGTTTAAGAATTTCATCTATAGAGTGTTTTTTTTTTTTTAATATATTTTAGTGTTTCGTGATAGTTTAACTGATAGTTAGAATTTCTAGATTTTTTTTAACATTTTTTCCATAAGCTAATAATAAATATATTGTATAGCAATATAAATCCGATATCTTTTTTACCTTAAATGAGATAAATATTATAAAAGATGATTTATTTTTTAGCTTCCTCGTAAGGATAGAACAGAATTTTCATTTACGCTGGACTTTGGTTCTTTCCAACCAATTTTTTTTTTTCATCCCATTTTAATCCTTAGCTACTTGTAATGAATTTTTATATCTGTTTGTTATGTTTTCTTAGCTGAATTCATGGTATAAAATATATATGTGTATGTAGCTCTATTTTATTACTGAGATGTTGTAAATTTATACACGTCTCTGATCGTGCTTCTTCTCCTTAGACTGGTTACTAAGAGTTAGTTATGGTCTACTTTTTTACATATTATCTATTATATATATATTACATCTGATAATTAATTGAAGTATTGTGATATACTTAATATCTGCATGATTTTACCATTAGTGAGGTATATATTCATTATACTACATATTATATAATATTATATATATATATTTATATTATACTATATATCATATATATATAGTTATATAAATAAATAATAAATAAATAAATAAATATTATTTATACGTTATAGTGGTTGACCTATATCCTTTCTTATTACTACATAAGCCTACAATCTTGATTATTATTGATGTGTATAAACTTGTATATATTTTCCTGAACTAGTTACTTTTCTATTCTGTCTTCCCTATAAAATGAGATTAAATTATCAATTCTACTTTAATTTTTTAGGTTCGCTAAAGGAACCGAGTTTCACCAAAGAGAGAGGTAGTATTGAACAAGGAGAAAATTAGAATATATACCGTCCTTGAAAGGATATATATAATAATATAAGGTATTGGAATCGGGTTATATACTTTATATTAATCACTTTATATATTCAACTATTCAATTATTATATATTATTTTAATATTACATTTATATTTGTTTCCTTTTTCGTAATGAGTATAATCTTATTTATTTCTTTATTTAGCCATCAGTCTAATATTAAATAATTATTTTAGTTTAGTTTTAAATAGTCATTTTCAACTGGAGGGCTCAAATTGCTTTTTTTATAATTCTTTTGAGTAAGTACTATAAATCACATAAGATTAGTAAATGACTGACCTATATAAACGTATTCATCATTATAAAATATATATATTATGAATATATATTATTACAAATATGTTTTCATAAATAGTCTGATATATCTTATGTCTTTTACTTTTAAAAGATATTTATATTCATTTTGTGTAATAAAATAAACAATCAAATATACGAACGTAAGTTATGGGAATTTTGGTATGTGAAATAAAATATGGATTTTGACGCAACATAGTTAAATATAATTACTAAGTAGTATCAGATGTTCTATATACTAAAACTATAAATATTTTGATTCAATATTATTATATTTTGAGAATTAATTCAAAGAGCAATCATTATTTCTTTTATATTTACATCCACATACATTATCAATAGTTAAATATATATTGATCATTAATAAAATAAGAAAAGATTAACTATATTTAAAAGTATTCTAAAATAACTGTTATTTTAGATAATATAATGCCATTGATATACGATAAAGTTTTTTTATTAATATTCTTAATCACATTCTTAGCTTTAAAGCAATAATTAGTTTAAATTATTAAATTAGTTTATATATATAAGAATTATATTACTTTTACATATTATATGTTATTATTTTTATATAAATATTACAATAGTATTAAGTAATTTAACCGCGGCTTTACCTTAAACCTAATCCATATAATAACCTATAATTATAATTAATATATAATATATATATAATATATAAATATATTATAATATTAATAATTTTATATTGGAATTGTATATACAATTACAATTAATGATTATATATATATATATATATTATTTATTTATATTAATTTATTAATAATATCGATAATTATTTATCAATTTATATATTCAGTACATTTGTATTATATATATATAAATATTATTATAATACAAGTATATATAATAATATATATATATATATATTAAATATATATATTATATAATATTATTATAATTAATAGCATATTAATATATATATATTAATTTATTTAATTATTAATATATTATAATATAATATATTAATATTAAAATATATTTTATCCAAATCTCAATTTAGATATTAATATTATATATATTATAATTATATTATATTTTTATATATATTAATTATATTATATAATATTATTTATTAATATATATATTATATTAACTGATAATATAATAATTTATAATATATTATATATATTAAAATATATATTATATATTTATATTAATTAATTATAATATTATATATATATATAATATATATATTAATAGTGTAAACTAAAAGGAATTTAATAATTTAGGGTGTGAAAGAGTAAAGTAAAATTGTGCCCTATCCTTTTGGAGGGGTGAGCGACTGACCCATAATGCGCATGTTATATGTACGTACTTGTGCTCATAGTATTATATATAATAATATATTAAATTATGTAATATATATTATATATATAGTACATAAGCTCATTTGACGCTCTTAAATTATACCTATATGACTTAGGCCTAATAATCTGATCATACCCAAAAAGTTTAAGATTTTCAGAAACAGTATTCAAATAACGCTGAGCTCCACCTTTAATCAAAGAATACGGTATTACACAAATTGAAAAAAGTTTGGTATACAGAAAGAATGAAAGACGATGCAATTGCTATTAGGTCTACTTATCTAGACATAAATCTCGATTGATAAAAAGTCTCGTGTTCGCCCTAAATTCGAGATCTCTGCCAGCGCCTACGAGGTGCATTTATTTGAACAATTCTTAAGCAATAAATTATTACGTTAAACATTTTGCGGGGTGTGTCGTTTCTCCATAATGAAGATAAATGGTCAGTATTTAGTCTTTACCTCTCTCATTTTTTCAGAACGATTTCCATGTTTTAGAACCTTTTACTAAAACTCCTTTAAGAGTTGTTATTTATTGTTTAAAGTTTATTTCTCACACAATCTAAAAATAAATTAGTCAGTTGCACATGTATGGGTAGTAGGTGATAGACTAGCCACGGTGAACACTTTTCCTCCCGCGTATGATGTCCGGGTGCCGTCGCCTCTGTGAAAATGCTGGAGGGCACGCTGGCATATATTACGGTATTTTTAGCATATTTTAATAAATATACATGTTTTTCTTTATATATATATAGGGTAAAGTATCCATAATTATATTGAGTTGAGGTAATAGGGTGAATAATTAAGTACTATTCTATAGTATATATGTAAGCTATGGTGAAGTCTTAAATCGTTTCTTTATATTCGACCATTAGCTAGGGTGTAAGGTTTTATATATATGTTCAACACAGTATTATATCTTATACTCTTAATTATATTATTTTAATTGTTATTACAAATATTTAATTTTAATGTAATAATTAGACATTTTTAACTTATAAATATATATATTATATATTCTATAATATAATATATATATATATATATTATATATAATTTTATAATTATATATATTATTATATAATTATATATATACCTTATATTATAATATATATATATTATACAGGGTTGTTTGTTATAGGTATAGGTATATAGGGATAAAAATATTATTGGAAGGATATTATATCTATTTGTGAGTAATCATTGCTAATAATAGCATTATATTTAAGTCATTAAATAATTAATATTACCTTTTGAAATTCTTCAAAATTATTTATGAGAGGTAAATTAGGATTTTAGAAAGGTGCAAGGGGTTATGAATAATATTGAAATTGGTGTTTATTGTTCTCGTCAGCCATTGTGCACTTGAACTGAATGTTTCTGCGATGCGTCACGGGAGAATAGACTTTGCACGGCCACAACAGAGGAATAGGATTTAGTAACCAGAGCCTCTTTATAATGAACATGCGTTATGAAGCTAGCTGGGTTCATGCAAAATATTTTTGGTGTTACACCTGAAGGGCGAATTCTCATGGTTTTAGTTTGTATAGGACAAATAGAATTTACTGCAACTGTGTGTTATATTCAATTGAAAGATAAGTGGTACGTATAGACTCACTACTAGGATATTTAGAGATATGTATAGTAATTTATCGGAGGAAAATTAATTATATATGCAGGTGGCAGCAAATGTAAGAATAACGAGTACTACAATTAAGGGTTCGAAATTAATATCACTCTTTTCTTCACGAAATTTTATTAATATCTAGTGCGAAATCACTTTAATAAATTATATTGACCCCTTAATTATTACTTAAGTAGCATACAAGTTTTCCTAATCTTTTGGTTAAAGTTTATATTTCAACTTTTATAACATATTTACTTGATAATAGTAATAATACATTAAATGTAAAAGTGAACGTCAGTTGGAATGCGTTGTTTTTAAAATCAAACATCAAACACAAGACAGTATACAATTAACATTACATAATATAATCAATATTAATAACTATAAATAATAATTAAATTAAAATTTTCATTATTTATTAATTATTGGTATTTATATTATTGTTTATTTTATTTAAATTCTCTAACATTTATTAAAATATATATTTAATATTTGTTCATATATTATTTAATATAATAAATAATTTTAATTTTATTTTTAATTTAATTCATTATTATTCCTCATTCATTAAAAATATTTTATAAATTTGATTATTATTATTTATATAGTTAGAATTCAGATATTAAATTTATTCCTTTTTATAAATTATAAAATATATTACTATTAATATTAATTTAATTAATTATATTAAAAATAATATAAATATAATAATAATTATAAATAAATAAATAATAATTAATAATAATAATAATATATAATAATAATATAAATAATTAAATAAATAATAATATAATAATAAATAATTAATATGAATAATATATAAATAATAAATAATTTAAATTATTATAAATAATTAAGTAATTAATATTAAAATCATGATAATAGTATATACTCACAATATAAAGAGGGTAGTATCTGTATAGATTCAATATATTTATTAAACACAAAGTAGAATAATTCATTTTCACTTTTAAGGCAACAACCCCAGAATTTGTTTTATAACCTATATTATTTTACCTGTTTAGTTTTTTAATTTGTTGTTTTTATTTAATTTTATAAAACAATATTTATCGTTTGTATGTTAACAATAGATGAACTATTACACTTCTTGTACCAAAAATAAATATATAAGTACCAAAATATTCGATTAAACAAGTAATCCCTGTAATATATATATATATTATACAATACTATAAAATAATGATATAGTTTTTTATCATATATATATATACTCATATTAGCAATTTGATTGAGTTTTCATTTTGCCTATTATATGATTTCTTCATTTTTCAAGAATTATGTAATGAATTTAGACATTTTATTTATGAATAATGAATAAAATTATTAAAAGTTATTTAAATATCACTAGAGTGCCATAATGGCATCTCTTCCCGCGCTCCAAGACGTAACATCCATGCCTTAACAATCAAACAATCGAAGCAATTTATCTAATTTCCTGAAATTAAATCTATTTGAAAAACTCAAGATAACCTATACCCAGTTAATTTAATGTAGAACATATTAATTTTATTGTTGAATCATAGGGACTCTATACTTTCAAAATCTTTAAACTATTTTTCTGGGCTCCCAACTCAGCTAGAGAAATAGATTTATACTCTTAAGTTTCTCCTTTACTATACTATTACAATGAGTCTATTATAATTCTACAAATAAATTGTTAGAGAATCAATATAAACTATTTGATATTTTTTTTTCCTTCATATTAAAGTCAAAACTATAA
>JABUQX010062645.1:25000-32500 GCA_015478945.1 Trachelipus rathkii | reverse complement strand
TTTATATATATGAAGTCACCTCAAGGGTTTGACTTTTAGCTTAATTTTAATTTAATTTATGATAAAGATTGGAAAGTATGTTCGGATTACTCCTTTGAACATAACCTAAAATTTGAACAGGGAAATCGTCTGGGTTGAGGGTTCACTTAATAATAACAATAATAATTGCTTTTCAGATTTGTACTTAATAATTAATATAATTTATTTTACAGGCGGGTCTAATAACTTAACTTTGGGAAGATGCGATATGTATTCATATATGAAGAATTTTAAGAAAGGTATCAACTTTGGTTTATTCAAGCTCTAGGAAATACAACCAATTTCTGGCCAAGCTCTGGAAATTACCCAACTCTGGGATTACAATCATGGGACTTCAGCCCAAGCTCCGGGAAGACCTGATCAAGCAGTAAAATTCCTGACCAAGCTCTGGGATTATAGTCAATTTTCAACCAAGTTCTGGAAACTACAGTCCCAACTCTGGAAAGACCTGATCAAGCTGTCAAATTCCTGACCAAGCTCTGGAACCTGGAATATTTAAGGTAGGCAACTTAATATATTCCTATTTTACTGATTGATTTTAATATTTTATGCATGTATTTCACTTTGTGTTTATAAACTTATTAAATTTACATTAATGAAACACTTACCCCTAGGAATCAATAATTCTCCATAGGGGATTTATTGTTGGTGGTCTTTGGATCCAATTAATTACAGAAGATATCCTACAATTAATACATTATGGTACATTAATTACCATAATGAGATAGTCTGAATTATATAATGTTTTCCTCAATATTATTATTGCAATTACTTTTTTATGAATTTATGTTAATCACTAACCTTTGAAACAGGATCAATGATCTTCCTTAATATGGTTCAATCTCAATCAAAATTTATAATCAGAAATGCCCACTGAATAAATAATAGTTTGGGCAACTTTACATTTAAAGATTTAAAGATATATATATAAATAAATTATATTCAGTATATCAACATAACTAAAAGAAAGAAGATATAAAGCATTAAATAATAATTGTCTATTTTCCAATGTTGGAACATTCATTTAAATATTAATATAATTATGTATAATTATAAACCTGGATCTTCTGGCAATTCTTATATTTTTATATTATAGCTGTCCCAAAGAAAAGAGACAGGAATGGAGTCGGAGTCACCATTACATCCTCCTCCGCTAAATCTACGCCCCCACCTCGTTTTAATAATCGATTTGGTGGAGTTAAAAATTAATATAGTATTTTATTTAATTTAAGTCTGTTTATTACAATTCAGGGAAAGAATCTATTTAAAATGAGGAACGAATTGTGAGCACAGTCAGAATTCCTGATTCTCTGAAAAACAGTTAAAGTGATTAGTAAATGACCTTATATATATAAACCTGCAAAAAAGATTTTTAATTATTAGTACATGGATTTAACAATTTCTTTATAAAAATAAATATTTTTATATAAATCTTAATCATAAATATTAACAAGATACTATTATTAAACATACATTAATTAAACATTTGGTCGGGTCGGTGGGTAATAGAGGAAAGCCTTCTATCAGTTGCTCTCTCTTCCCTTATTATCTCGAACCATTTTTGTTGTAATATTTCATGTAAGGCTTCATCGGTTCCCCTCCAATTTAATTGCTCCATAGTCCAACGTACTCCAGTACGTATGGTTTCTAGGGATTGCGAATCAGGAGAAAGGTTCTGATAATCAGATGGAGGATTTACATTTGTAGAAGTATGAAACATATTAGAATAATAAGTATGTGAAGCTGCTGCATTATTAGTTGACAAAGCAGGCAACAAATTTATATGGGACACATTTCTTTGATACTCGGGGTCTCTATTCCTCTGAATGAATGGGTGTACATTTGATTGTGACAATCTTGAGCTAGGTAAAGTAACAGGATGCCTTGTAGTAACATTATAATTATAAGGATGATAACGGCTAGTCCCTAAGAACCTTGGAGCTGATACACCGGGTGTTACTGTATCTTCTGTTGTTGTAGGATTAGGACGTGACGTAGAAGGTCGATTACTTTCAGGAACATTTCTATCACTACTATCTGAATGACGGATGGACAATTGTGATCTGGGTCGAGGAAAAGGGCCTGAGCTGATTCGTGAAGAGATTGAAGAATCCTAATCCTACAACAACAGAAGATACAGTAACACCCGGTGTATCAGCTCCAAGGTTCTTAGGGACTAGCCGTTATCATCCTTATAATTATAATGTTACTACAAGGCATCCTGTTACTTTACCTAGCTCAAGATTGTCACAATCAAATGTACACCCATTCATTCAGAGGAATAGAGACCCCGAGTATCAAAGAAATGTGTCCCATATAAATTTGTTGCCTGCTTTGTCAACTAATAATGCAGCAGCTTCACATACTTATTATTCTAATATGTTTCATACTTCTACAAATGTAAATCCTCCATCTGATTATCAGAACCTTTCTCCTGATTCGCAATCCCTAGAAACCATACGTACTGGAGTACGTTGGACTATGGAGCAATTAAATTGGAGGGGAACCGATGAAGCCTTACATGAAATATTACAACAAAAATGGTTCGAGATAATAAGGGAAGAGAGAGCAACTGATAGAAGGCTTTCCTCTATTACCCACCGACCCGACCAAATGTTTCACTGGCACTGTGGTTTAATTAATGTATGTTTAATAATAGTATCTTGTTAATATTTATGATTTAAGATTTATAAAAAAATATTTTATTTTTAAAAAGTTTATTGTTTAAGTCAAATATTTATGTTAAAACTTTGTTATAATAAAGAATACATTTGTACTCTATATGTTCATATATTTATAATTCTATAAAAACTACCTTATTTTATTTTGCACTTAAAAAAAATATTTTCATTTATACACCAAGAAAAGTTTTGGTTGACTATGGAAAGAAAAATTTAATTAAATAAAATGTATATATTAATTTGTAAACTCCACCAAACGAATATTTAAAACGAGTAGGGGAGAAGCGATAGATTTAGCGGAGGTGGGATAGTAATGTGACTCCGACTCCATTCCTGTCTCTTTTCTTTGGGAAGACAGACTATAATATAAAAATAAATAATAAGAATTGCCAGAAGATTCCAGGATTATAATTTATACTAACATAATTATAAATATAATATTTAAATGAATGTTCCAACATTGGAAAATAGACAATTATTATTTAATGCATTTTATATCTTCTTTCTTTAGTTATGTAATATACTGAATAATAATTTATTTATATGTATAACTTAAAATCTTTTAAATGATAAAGTTTGACCCAAAACTATTAATTTATTCAGTTGAAGGCATTTCTGATTATATAATTATTGAATTGAAATTGAATACCATACTTAAGGAAGAATCATTGATTCCTGATTTCTAAAGGTTAGTGATAACATAAATCAATAAAAAATTAAAGTATCTTGCAATAATAATATTGAGGAAAACATTAATTAATAAATCAGGGACTTAATCAGTTAATGGTAATTAATGTACCATTAATGTATTAATTGTAGTAGATATCTTCTGTAATTAATTGGATCCAAAAAGACCAACAATAAATCCCCTATGGAGAATTATTGATTCCTAGGGGTAAGTGTTTCATTAATGTAAATTTAATAAGTTTATAAACACAAAGTGAAATACATGCATAAAATATTAAAATCAATCAGTAAAATAGGAATATATAAGATACCTTAAATATTCCAGGTCCCAGAGCTTGGTCAGGAATTTTACTGCTTGATCAGGTCTTTAAATATTCCAGGTTCCAGAGCTTGGGTTGAAATCCCATAGTTAAAATCCCAGAGCTTGGTCAGGAATTTTACTGCTTGATCAGGTCTTCCCGGAGCTTGGGCTGAAGTCCCATGATTGTAATCCCAGAGTTGGGTAATTTCCAGAGCTTGGCCAGAAATTGGTTGTATTTCCTAGAGCTTGAATAAACCAAAGTTGATACCTTTCTTAAAATTCTTCATATATGAATACATATCGCATCTTCCCAAAGTTAAGTTATTAGACCCGCCTGTAAAATAAATTATATTAATTATTAAGTACAAATCTGAAAAGCAATTATTATTGTTATTATTAAGTAAACCCTCAACCCAGACGATTTCCCTGTTCAAATTTTAGGTTATGTTCAAAGGAGTAATCCGAACATACTTTCCAGTCTTTATCATAAATTAAATTAAAATTAAGCTAAAAGTCAAACCCTTGAGGTGACTTCATATATATAAATATATTATTACATTTAAAGAAAAAACCAAACCCTTGAGGTAACTGTTTTATACATATCCTACATAATTTCATCAATTTCATCAAAGTTCTTACGTTTTAAATAAAACCAATATTAGAATACATGTCTGATTTTACAAATCCCCCTTGAGAATTGTTTTGTTTTTTTGTTTAATGCATAACGTAAAAATACTTGGCAATGAATTACAGGATTCTGGCGAAGCTCGTTCATCGTAAACATGTAATCAGGGAGTTCCCTGCGATGATAAAGAACCCCCGTAGAAAATATACGCCATAGTGACTCTTCCCGTAAGCTGAATTGATGCCGGCGATTGATGGTTTTCTTAGAAAGAACGAGAAGACTGGTGGCTATAAAATCCTTTTGAAAATTTTGATAATTTCCGCTTGGAAAGTGGGTTAGCCATTCAAAAAGTCAAACAGTTATAAAAAATATAAACATTCAAGTATGTGTTTCAACAGATTGATTATATAGGTCATAATGCTAGGATTAATACGACCAAGGAGACATGGAAACTGTAATAAAATATGTTCTATTGTACTCAAAACGTAACAATAGTATATATAATATATATAATATATAATATATATAATAAATAAAAATAACATATATATATTATATATATAACCATAATATAAAAATAAAATATACTAGCTACTCACTCTATATATAAAATAGTACCTAAGCTCACCTACAAAATAAAAATATTACCAATAAACATATATATATAGTCTATAAAAATAAATATTAATACCTATGCTATAAGACTTATATATAGTTACTTCCCACAATATCACCCAATAACGTCCACGATATACATCCTTCTAAAACCGTTTCATTTCTAAAGAACAGTTTAATCCATGATTAGGTGATACAAGAATACTCAGGCGCAATAAACTCTCTAACATCTTAAATCAACTCTCATGAATTCACAGATGCACGTCTCCGACCATGCACAGAAAGTCACAAATATGGACAAAGATGAACTAGCCGCCGTGTTATAATGGTTCTTAACCACATAAAAAAAACAAAAGGCCGGGCAGTTACCTCTCTAATAGCGGTTACTCCTTACTTTTTTGCGTTTTCATTTGCAATAATATCATTCATTTTATTTGACACCAACTATTCAGCAAAATACCAAAATAACCGAGAATTTAACCCCAAGTAACATCACGACCACCAATGTTAGCAATAAAATCTAGATCGTTTCTATAATGTTTACTCGTGCTGCTGAGCACTAGTAGCACGAGTGCAGGAGTCGGCTCTGATATATATAAATACCAATAAATATATATTATCATATATAAAACCAAACTACTACTATACACTACTATCAATTCACCTCAAATATTAAGTACTAAGATATAAATATATAGAACTATACCAGTTATCATAATCATAAAATATATATATATAAAACTACAATAGCTACACTATCAAATAAATTTATTATATTAAATATATATATACGTAACCATTACAACTACCGTAACCAGATATACTTATATATACTTAATAAATATATATATATATAATATATAGATACTAATATATATAATAAGGTATCCATCACCCATAATATGATAGTTCACCCTTATTTCCTTTAGCAATATCATAAGTTGATGGCTCCACTCTAACCTGGAGGACTACACCGATCTATTCATAACACCAAGAAGCAATACATCATATTACAGTGCAAAGAATGGAGATTCTCTAATATCACCGTGTACAATGATTTGACTTACCGGATCCAACAAAGTGGGTCAAGGTTACCCACAGACTGGAAACTACTACAAACTACATTAAATTCTGTAAGTTTCTGTCGTTCCAACGGAAAGTTATTATATATTAATTACTTATTTATTTATTCTTATTATTATTTTATTATTTATTTATTTCTTCAATAGAAAACTTTATAATATTTATATTATAATTGATTTTTTTTTAAAAATTATATTATATTATAATAATTATTAAATTTGCTAAGTAACAAAAATAGTTATTACTCTTGATTGAATTAGTTGACTAAGCTCTAAGAAAGGAAATGAGAATATAAATGCAAACCTAAGAATGACATCAAATAATGACAAAAAAATTCACCTGCTCACTATATATGAAATAAAAATAATTCGTGTACTATATAATCACTAATAAGCGATATATATATACTATATATATTTATAATATATACTACTATGTAAAGATTTTTCGAAGATTCAATTAGAATATAGGAACTATAGCAGTATATAATTAAATATGTTCATAGTATATATATAATAGATATATATATACTATCTAATAACCCATACTGGATATATATACTATAACAAAATAAATAAAAATGAGGTACTATAAAACTACAGTACTATATATATTAATATATATATATATTATCATATATATATTATATTATACTATATAATATATATATTAGAAAAAATATAAATTTAGTATATATTATATTATATATATTATATATATATATAATATATATATATATATATATAATAAATATATATAAGAATAAGGTATATATACTCATTATATTACAAATATTACCAATATAAATACACATATACTATACCGTATATATATATTACTATCCAATTAACATATATATATAAAATGAACGCTACCCTAACCTCCATACCTCCATAATACTAACCTAAAACTATCATATATATAATATATATATGTAATATTGTGTAAGTCATATCCGAGGAACATCCACCTTAAAATTGAGCGATCTCCACATTCGCATCCCCCAAGTGTTGTAACGATGGATATCTGCTTGTGTAAAAATATGTATTAATGTATAAATAGTGATTTGGAAATCAAAAATACATGAAGGCTGAGAACAGATTTAGTCTTAGAATCCACAAACCCCCAAAAAAAGCAGAAAATCCAAAAAATGCATCCTAATATAAACTATATTTTAAGAGCATAATTATGACTTCTGGTGTGTATTTGTGTATAATCCATCTGCCAGATATCTTGTTCATCTATTAATTTATCTTTCAATCTCTATGCGGTATCTGTATTATGCACTATCAGTCCTTGTCGCAAGCCTCTCCTCACATTATTAATCTTTTGTTCATTCACGTCCTTCACAAGTCGCAACACTCTTCTGAATCTGGTTCATATATATATATATATATATATATATATATATATATAAATATATATAATATATATATATATAATATATATATATATATATATATATATAT
>JABUQX010062645.1:15000-20000 GCA_015478945.1 Trachelipus rathkii | reverse complement strand
ACCACAAGAACACGAAGGCAGGAAGCACATGGAAGAGAACTGGAGCAGAACCGAAGCAAGAACTGAAAGAACCGGAGACCAAGAACCAGAACAAACCGTCCAGCTCGGCATCAGGCTAGACAGCAAACTCAGCAGTACCAGCTGTAACACGGTGGCTCAGGGTTAAGTAACAATCTCCGTTATCTCGCCTCATACTGACACTTTCTATCTTTCAAAATCTCGTTTTCTTTTTATAACGTCAACTAAATAATATTTGTACTTCTAATTTATAATTTCATAGGTTTCAATTTTTACATTTGTTCTTTGTGTTTAATTTTTGTTTTCAATTTATTTTTTTTAATTTATTTGCAAATTTTTATTATTTTTTATTTATTTTTTAATTTATCTTTTGTACGTCTTCCTTTAAACATTTATTCGCTAAAGAGCTTTATGCGGAAAATGTGCGGAAAGTAAAAAATTTGCACGTTTTTACCACAGCCTAAAGCAGTAATCAGTAAATAAAACCACCCACCCTACCCTCCCCCATCCCACACGTGATCTATTGATATTGATCTATCTGATCTATTGATTCCAAGTAATATTTTGTATAACATAACTCAAACTTTTATTCTTTTTATGTATATTACTTAAAAAATTTGCATTTTTACATACCCTAAGCAGTAAATCAGTAAATCAAAGCACCCACCCTACCCTTCCCCACCCCATCTATTGTCTATTGATCTATTGATTAAAATCTCATATTTTGCATATAACATAAAACAACATAACCCTTTATTCTTTTTATGTCTTCATAACCTAAAAAATTTGCATTTTTACATGAACCCCTAACAGCAAGTTAAATCAGTAAACATCCAGAAACTCAAACCACCCAACCTACCAAACCTCCATACCACCCGTATCTAATATTAATCTAAGTTCCAACTAAGTATTGATCGACTTAATCAAGTTTTTAATTTCCCTCTATACACATAAAACACAAAAAACACAAACACTCATTTATTCTTTATATTATGCTTTATAAAACCCAAAGGTAAGGTCTCAGCCCTTCGGGTTGTCCCCTATGTAACCACTTACACCTCCCTTTCGGTGATAACACGCCGCACGAACTACGGATACTTACATGCCACGTCTCTGAGGGAGTTCTCCAAGATAGTGGGCGCTTGTCGCTGAATTGTTCGAGTTATGTTAAAGTAAGATTGAGAGTATGTTGATGAGTCGAAGCGCATTCAGTCGAAGCTTTTGTATAACATGGAAAAAAGCTACCTCGTAATGATAAAGCCTACAGTGTAAGCACTCACACCCTCGCACACCCATCTGTTGTCATAAGCATCAAAACCTTGGTAAGTTATGATATGTTAATTTCTTTGTAGGGTGTAATGGGAAGTAGGTTACGCTTTGTGATTGGCTGTGGTAGTTACTTTACTGATATTATCAGTGTACTTTGTTATGTGACTTTTTATTCGTCGTAAGGTATGATCATCTTCTGTAGTTTCAGGTGATATTTATGTTTAGCTTTACGGTTTTAAAACTTTGTTATGGATTATCAAATACTCTACTACTACTACTACTCCACTAACTAAACTACCTACTACTAAACATAATAAAAATGAATATAAAATGAATAATAATCACATAATATAATATTCTTTAGAAAATAATAAAAGTAATAAATAATAAATAATTAATACATAAATAAAACCTAGCATACAATTCCACATAACATAATAATAAATACATAATAATTATTACTAAGCTGTGACCTACATCCAGAGCTCGGCCAACACCGCTATGTATGATGAACATTGCCAAACCTACCAGTTTGTCTATTAGTAAATCTTGAGATTGTTATACTTTGTTATGTCGGCATTTTATTCACGCTTAATGAATGGTGCAGGTATGTAGGTACTATATGTTTTTAGTTCAAGTAATAATTATGTTAGCGTTTATTCGTTGATCTGTTTGATCGATAGGTTATTTTATGATGTTTGACAAGAGAATTTTTGCTAATGTGTAGTTTATTCATAGTGCAATAATAATGGCTTATATTTGATATGTAAAACACTTTGATGATTGTAGTTACTCAATTCATAGCCTTCAAGCTGCTAACACATGAGTGGTATCCTTCCTGATAGTTTTGCCACCTCTCTGTTACGGAAAATATAATTGTTACGATAACAATCACAGACTCCTATCAAGGCAACTAAATAACACTCCAATGAACATATGAATAATTGATGGATACGGTTGAGTATATTGAAACTGAAAATGATGAATCGAAAAGAGACAGGTAAGGTTCAGAGACACTACTATTCATAGGTCCACAGTTAATGCGTCATATAATTCGTAGTTCCACATGTTAGTATCTATTGTAGGTTTTCGCCCATTGTAGTGTTAGATATGTTAGTCTATGTTTTTAATTTCTGTTACGTTTGTTAAATATTACTATGACAATGTGAAATTAACACTGATTTGTTAGAGAAATGATGTTGTAAGATATTACTGTGTTTAACTGGTGGCATGATGTGTTAGAAAAACGTGAGCTTAGGTTTAGTTTTGCTGAGTAATCTGTTAGGTTTTGCTCCGAGAATTTTGCTAATGTCACGTTTATTCATAGTTTCAAAAATTTGATGTTATATTTTGATATGAGTATACTCTGATTGAAGGTTAGTACAATTCTAGTTACGGAATGCTGGTATCTTTGATAATTTGGACACTTTGGTAAGGGATTTTGTTAGATAATACTGCTTTAGCTGTTTCTGATATGGAAAAGTGGGGATACATTGAGTTTTGTATGTCATGTTAGCTACTTTACCTTGATAAAGTAGAACTTTGTGGATGTTCGCGCAAATTATTCATACGTGAGGTATGTTAGGTTTGTCGTTGTACATTATTTCTTAGTTCAGGTTATGATATGTTAACTTATGGATGTGATAAACTTGATTACCTTACATATATTTGTTGTTCTGTAGGATAATTAGGTTAAGGTTATTGATAAATTTTTTGTAAATATTACTATGTTAAGGTAAAAAAATAACAATGATATGTTAACGATACGTTGAAAAAGATTGATAGGTTAAGTTTTGTAGGTAATGTTAACTACTTTACTGTTGTTAAGTATGGAACTTTGTTATGTTGGCTGTTTATTTCGTTGCGTAAAGGTATGTTCGGTTTTGTCGTTGTACATTTATATTATTATTTAAGTTTATCACATGGTAAGCTTTGTTGAGAATAAAACTTGTTGCGTTAGGATAAATTGCGTTGGTCAGTATATAAAGGACTTATTTTTTATGTTATGTGTTTATCCAAAAATGATACTGAAATATGACTTGAATCAATAGATCAATTAGATCACAGAAGGGTATGAGGGGGAAGGGAGTGTAAGAGGCTGTTGGTTTGATTTACTGATTTATTGATTTACTGCTTAAAATTAGAAACTATTATTACACTTTACTATGGTATTTTATTCAAGGAACTTATTTTTATGTTATGTTTGGATAAAACTTTGTTATGTTTGCAATTATTTGTTGGGGATTATGATAGTTAGGTAAGGCTATGATGAATTTTTTTTAAATATTACTATTTTAATGTAAAAAACTTTGTTACGTTAGCATATATTCGTTGGTCAGTATGATAATTATACAGGGTTATGATAAATTTTTGTTAAAATATACCATGTTAATGTAAATTAACATGATGTGTTAGAGATATGCTTGAAAAAAAATGTGAATAGTACGTTTTGTACCGCTATGTTAGTTACTTTACGTGTTTAAGTATGGAACTTTGTTTATGTTAGTAGTTTATTCGCCCATGCCTAAGGTGTGTTAGGTTTGTCGTTGTTCATTATATTCTTAGTTCAGGTTATGCTATGTTAGCTTTGTTAATGTAAAAAACTTTGTTATGTTAGCATATATTAGTTGGTTAGTATATAAAGAACTTATTTTTATTCCATGTTTATCAGAAATGATACTCGAAATGTGACCTGAATCAAAAGATCAATAGATTAACAGATCATGGAAAGGGGGAAGGAGGGGAGGGGAGGGGGCTAGTGGTTTCATTTACTGATTTACTGATTTACTGCTTTAGAATCAGTAAACTATTAAACTTTAATATGATATTTTATTCAAAGAACTTATTTTTATTTTATGTTTGGATAAAACTTTGTTATGTTTGCAATTATTCGTTGGGAATTATGATAGTTAGGTAAGGTTATGATTAAATTTTGTTAAATATTACAATGTTAATGTAAAAAAATTGTTACGTTAGCATATATTCGTTGATCAGCATGATAATTAGACAAGGTTATGATAAATTTTTGTTAAATATTAATATGTTAATGTAAAATTAACATTGATATGTTAGAGATATACTTGACAAAGTGTGAATAGGTTACGTTTTTGTATGCTATGTTAGTTACTTTACTGTTGTTAAGTGTGGAACTTTGTTAATGTTAACAGTTTATTCGTGCGTAAGGTGTTTTAGGTTTGTCGTTGTACTTTATATTCTTAGTTCAGGTTATGTTATGTTAGCTTTATTAATATGAAAAACTTTGTTACGTTAGCATATTTTAGTTGGTCAGTGTATAAAGAACTTGATTTTATGTTATGTTTATCCGAAATGATACTGGAAATGTGACATGAAACACTAGATCAATAGATCAATAGATCATAGGATGGAGGGAGGAGGGGCAGAGGGGAGAGGAGGGTCGTTTGATTTACTGATTTACTGCTTTAAGGTTTGTAAAAACGCTAATTTTTTAAGTTATAAACATAGAATGAATAAAAATTTGGTTAAAAATATATTTTTTAACAAAATAAAATAAAAAAATAAAAGTTTTGTGTTATGTTATATAAAAATAGACTTGAATCTATAGATCAAAAGATCAATAGATCATGAGTGAGGTAGAGAGCGTAGGGTGGGTGGTTTGATTTACTGATTTAATGCTTTAGGGTATGTAAAAATGCAATTTTTTTAAGTTAAATAGATCAATAGATCACGGGTGG
>JABUQX010062645.1:5000-7500 GCA_015478945.1 Trachelipus rathkii | reverse complement strand
TATATATATATATATATATATATATATATATATATATATATATATATATATATATATATATATATATATATATATATATATATATATATATATATATATTTAATTATAATATATATATATGTAATTAAAAATTCAGTCAAACTCGTCTGGGCTTCGATATTCAGTATATCTGAGACTATATCGATATATCAGAGTATTGGATATATCAATATAGTTCGATATATATATATATATATAATATATATATATATATAATATATATATATATATATATATATATATAATATATATATAATATGTATATAATATATATATATATATATATATATATAATATATATATATATATATATATATATATATATATATATATATATAATATATATATAATATAAATATATATGTAATAATAATAATATATATAATAATAATAATATATATAATATATATATATATATAATAATAATAATAATAATAATAATAATATATATATAAATATATATATATATATATATATATAATTAGTAAATCTGTGTCTACATAACAAAACTTTATCATAACCTATATATATCCAAGTAGCCCCTAACCTAATGGATTATGTAAGCCCAAAAACCCTAACCTAATGAATTATGTAAGCCTAAGTAGCTAACCTAATGTGGATCATGTAGGCCCAAGCCCAACACAATAAATTGTAAAAGGCTAACTATTTTGACACAGATTTACTATATATATATATATATATATATATATATATATATATATATATATATATATATATATATATATATATATATATATATATATATAGCTTCTAATAACTACTAAACTTCACGTAGTGTTTAAGTCTTTAAGATGGTGATTTACTTGGCCCTAGTTAGTTTGAATCTTTCGTCATTAGAATATAAAAAAAATTGTAACTATTTTCCATAAAAAATTTGCGATATATTATTTACCTGAGACCATCTGCTTTGTGTCTTGTAAAATGCAATGAAAATACTGTAGAAAGGCTTGTAAAGTCCATTCTCATTATAAATATGTATTAAATGACATAAATTAATTTTTAAAAGTCAATAAATAACTGTTTAAATGTTATGGACAATTCTTGTTTAATAGATCCTATAAATTCATAGTGTGAATGGAACACTCATGTTAAATAAATAGATCCTATAAATTCATATTTAAAATGGAGTAAATAAATCTTTAAATTTAAGTTTGCACAGCACTAGCCAAGTCAACTTATTCCTATGAGGTCAAAAGCCAGAATGGTCTCTTTCTTTGTTTATCAAAAATGAATATTTCAATAGGTTTTCGATATTGGGATCACCGATATAAATATATCGATATATCATTTTGGACTCTGAAAATTTGGCGCTCAGACGAAACATTGAATAAGCCTATATATATATATATATATATATATATATATATATATATATATATATATATATATATATATATATATATATATATATATATATATATATATATATATATATATATATATATATATATATATATATATATATATATATATATATATATATATATTATCACTGGACACGCAGGTCGTCACTTCAGAGTAGTAGTTAATAATGTAACAATGTTCATGCTTGGAAGTAACTGGATCCCAGCACATGTTTTGCCGGAACAAGTGACACCAGCTTACACCAGACTTCTTCTGGAAGCTGCAAGAGACAGTCACCAGAACTGCTTGAGAGTTTGGGGGGGAGGAATTTATGAGAGTGAGGAATTTTATGAGGTAAGAAAGGAAAGTTCCTTTGAAATCCTATTATATATCGTAATAAAATTTTAGATTTTTAATTATAACAAATGATTGACAAGTATGCAGATGAATTTGGCATTTTTATCTGGGAAGACATGATGTTCGCTTGCAGTATGTATCCCTCAGACGGTAATTTTTTGAAGAGTGTAAGAAAGGAAACACAAACTCAAGTTCGACGTCTGCAACACCATCCAAGCATTCTACTATGGTCAACTAATAATGAGAATGAAGCAGCCCTCAGAGGCAATTGGTAAATTTTTATTATTTCCTAAGAACCTTAGAAGCGAAATAATACCACACACACAAAGCACATACCATACACACATAAATGTGTACACATATATATATATATATATATATATATATATATATATATATATATATATATATATATATATATATATATATAACATATATATATATATATATATATATATATATATATATACATGAAACCATTATTCTGGGGAAATTCACTTTTCAATCTCACTTTTTACTTTTCACTAGTTCTGAAGATACACTTTGTGTGCTCACCTGTCAATTCTCTATCCATAATAACCTGAGCAGTTATTGAAGTTTCCTGCCCCTATTCCTAATCTTCTTGGTGATGCATCCGACATATTAGACCTTTCATAACAACTCCAACACACAGCTTTATAGTATTAATTTCCTCTCTCTCTCTCTCTCTCTCTCTCTCTCTCTCTCTCTCTCTCTCTCT
>JABUQX010062644.1:30000-38245 GCA_015478945.1 Trachelipus rathkii | reverse complement strand
ATATATATAATTATATATAATATATATACATATATATATATATAGTATATATATATTAATAATATATATATATATAAAATATATAAATATAGATATATATATATATATATATATATATATATAATAATATATATATACTATATATCTATATATATATATATATATATTATATATATATATATATATATATATATGATCAGTTTTAATCTCCAGTAACTTTTACTACTCGTGCTCTCTCTCGTCTTCTCTCTCTCTCTCTCTCTCTCTCTCTCTCTATATATATATATATATATATATATATATATAATATATTATATATATATATAATATATATATATATTAGTAATATATATATATGAGATATTATATTATTATATATATATATATATATATAATATATATATAAAGGAAAACGCTGTATATATATATATATATATATATATATATATATATATATATATATATATATTATATATATAGTATATATATTTATATAATATAATATATATACTAATATATATAGTATATAATAGATATATATATTATATATATAGTATATATATATATATATATATAATATATATATAATATATATAGATATATATATATGATAGAATATATAATATATATATATATATATATATAATATTTATTTATTAAAAAAAATATATATATATATATATATATATATATATATATATGTATATATATATATATTATATATATATACTATATATTATTATAGAAATATACAATTTATAATAATATGATATATAATATATATAATATATATATATATAGTATTATATATATATATATATATATATATAATATATATAATATAATATATATATATATATATTATATATTATATATACATACGGTATATATATATATTATATAATTAGATATATATATATATAGTATATATATATATTATATATAAATATATAGATATATATATAGATATATAATATATATATATATATTATATATATATATATAAATTATATATATATATATTATATTATATATATATATATATATAGATATATATATATATAATATATATATATATATATATATAATATTATATATTATTATATATATATATATATATATATATATATATATATATATATATATATATAAATGCTTGAGTTACTCCTATTAAAAAATTTCTTTTATTTCGAAACCGTTTTCTATTGTTCATTTTACGATTAACTTTAAGTTATTCTTTTTTCTAATATTGTTTTAAAGTATTTTTGTAATATTTTTATTATTTTTTATATGTTTATTAAATGTTTTTTTGTTATAAAATTTATTTATTATGTATAGTATTTAAACATATCAATTATAAACACAGTATTTAAAAACAATTTTTTACTATAAATTCACAAATAAGATATCCGCCAATTGCTTTGGGCACGATTAGTCTATTTTTAATGTTTAGAGCGTTATTTAATAGCGGCTATTAACCTTTTCGTTTCAATTTTGCATAAGTCTTTTATATTTTTTATGTAAAATTTCATTTATTTGACCAATTACGCAAAAAAAATAAGAATATATTATCGTAATTTATGAAAATTTGCAAAAAAATAGATCGTTTCTATACTGTCAACGCGCGGTGAGCGAGAGAGAGCGAGTGCAGAGAGTCTTCTGATATATATATATATTTAATATATATATATATATTATATATATATATATATATATATAATAATAGATTATATATATATATATTTATATATATAATATATATATATATATTAATATTTATATATATATATCAAGGCGATTCTATACTCGTGCTTTTAATATTATAGAAAACGATCGATTTTTATAAATTTCATAATGTACCGATAAAAACTTCTTCTTACTTTTTGCGAAAATTGGTCCAAGATGAATGAAAATATTTACATAATTAAACATAAAAGATTATGTTAAATTGAAACAAAAAGGTTAAGAATAATTCGCCATTAAATAATGGTATTTGTTCCAAATAATTTAAAAAAAAAGACTGTTCGAGCTCAAACGAATAGCGGAGATTATGTATGTGTGAATTTAGAGTCCTTAAAAGGTTTATATTGTTGCCTTTGGCATATCTTAGTTACATTCTCTTTTATGAATAAAAGGGTGAGACTTATTATATATATATATATATATATATATATATATATATATATAATCATATATATTATTATATATATATATTATAATATATAATATATATATATATATAGAGAGAGAGAGAGAGAGGGAAGGTTTAAAATAAGGTTTAAAAAAAGATTGGACGCCGCTATATCATATAGAATTATATTTAATATATATAAGTATATATATATATAATATATATATATATATATTATATATATATAATATTATATATATATATAATTGATAAGATATATATATATGCTTTCTTTAAATTACGATGCCACACACACGGGAACAGGCCCTTTTCAAAAGGAAGAGGCAAAAAAAAAAAAAATAATAATAAAACAAAAAATTACAAAAAGAAAAACCAGAAAACAAATGGAAAGTAAAGCCAACCCAGTCCCTTGCCTAATGTAATTCCTCGAGGCTGGGCGGCAGAGTTGGTTACGTAAAGATCGGAGATTGAATACTGTATTGGAAATAGATGAAAGCAATGGAGTTCCACAAAAACATGACGTGGCTGGAAGAAGGAGGCAATACAAGCTAGTGATCCTTGCAGTCTCCAGATATTCACACAAGCATTCATGTGAGAGTAAGGCACCTCTTGTGTTACAAGGCGACGCAAATCCCCCAGATGTGAAAAACAGTTTTCAAACAGGGGCGAATTAGACCCTTATATAACTTTAGTATTTTTTTTTTTTTTTTTTTTTTTTTTTTTTTTTTTTTTTTTTTTTTTTTTTTACAGTTAACCACCACTCTCAAGCCGAGTACTTTTCAAGGAGGAGGGGCAGAAAAGTAAAAACATGGAAAAACCACCAATCCCCAGCCTAAGGCAAATATCTCAGGTGATGCCAGACGTGGGCTTTAAAGAGAGGAAGATTAAAATATAGTTGGAAAAACAGAAAAATGCAAGGAGGATTTCCACAGAACAGAAGTAGCTGGAAGGAAAGAGGCACCACAAGTCTTGGGTTCTCAATACTCACGCAAATTCATGCGAGAGCATGGGCACCCGCTGTATTGCTAGGGTGACGCAATGGAGGTGGAATGCGAGTGGCCAACTCCTCCTGAGCATCTACCGTTGTGGTACCTATAGAAAAGAGATAGTGCGCCAACGTCACGTCGCAGAGAGTTTAGAGGTACAAGTAGAGTTGAAACAGAGGACAGTTATTAGTTTCTTAGTTAAGACTCAACCCTATCCAATAAAAGGGTGGAGCCGGAACCCCCCCCAAATGTGAGAACAGTACTTCCAAACAAGGGCGAGATAAGGCCTTATATAATGGAGTAGCTGTGCAGAACGAAAAAAAATTCCCGCACTGAACAGAACTCCCACTTCTTGAGGCCATCAGTTTGAAATCAGCCAATCATTGAAATATGAGTTTCCCAGACATTTGTTGTTATGTTGAGAACTAATGTTATATGGTATTTACGAGAGAGTTTGAGCCGTCCAAGAATAGGAAGTTGGGAGGTGTTTTTAAGAGGGAAATGTAAAGAAGTGAGTTTTTAAAGAGTTGAATTGCCAAGGTTGCGTTAACCCCACGAGAAATCCCATCCAGATATAAGGTAATAGATCGTACAATAATAAACCAGAAAAGAAGTGCACTACGAAGAGTCTCCCGAACACGCCTTATCAATCTACGATCGGCCAAGAATAAAAATCGGAAAGCTGAAGATTCAGAGGCAAACTCTAGAAGCAAAAGAGGGGATCAGATTTGAAAGAGTTAGAGGAGTGGAGAGTTGGGTCATAGGCATGATGATGTGAAACAGAAGATGGAAGATACAGCATGAGATATCGTTGATGAAAAGTAGAAATAAAGTTGGAGATAAGACAGAACCTTGCGGAACACCACAATTAAACTAGGAAAGGAGGAAGAGGGGTCGCATCCGATCAAACTGGTTGCGATGGTAGTATGAGTGATCGGGAAGAGAAAACTAGGACAATAGTAAAGCAAAAGAGAAGGAGAAACCCAGGGAAGGTGCGCGACGCTTACAGAGAATCAGTGACGCCGTGCCATCCCGGTTCAAAAGCCTTTGATATGTTCAGCACCACCACGCAAGAATTCCCGATGTTCCCTAAGGGCAGAAAGACCATAAATCAGTTAGTAGGGGAAAAGTATGATCATCAGTGACTTCGAGCGACGATCAGCCATTTACTGGATGTGATCTGAAAGAAGGGAATGAGACTCCAGATGCATCCAAGAAATGAGAGTTAAAAAAAGAAGTTTCAAAGATTTTAAATAGAATACAAGTGAGAGCTACTAGGGCTGATAGTCTTGAAAGGCAGCAGAGATCTACTTTTCTCGGGACGAGTGGACATATGCGTCGTTTCCAGCACGGAGAAAAAGTATTACTATTATGGAATAGAAAGTGGAGTTGAACATAAGACAGGCGTCAGTTCAAAAAGCACACTCCCTCAAACAACGGGGAGGAATGCCATCTGGCCACTAGTCTTCCTGGCGTTCATTGATCTCAGGACCCATGACACGAAATGTGTGATCAAGTAAGACATTGGAAACCTTGAGAAGTGAAGGAGTAGGAGGAGAATGCCAGAATCGTCAGGGTAGAATTAGGATAAAAAAGAAGCCGAAGAGATGACCTTTTCAGAAGTGAGTTAGCAAACCAGAACCGCAGAGTGAATAAGGGAGGAAAGGCAGATTTACAAAAGCTGTTAGAGATGTTTTTGGCAAAGAGGCCAGAAAAATTTTTATTCAGTAGGAGAACCAAAGTAGGTCTGGGCGCACTTCTTTTTAAGTGAAAGTGCGCCTAGCTGTTTGAATAGTAATCCTGCAACGATTCCGAGTAAATCTGAAAAATTAGTAAGAGTGTGCAAAGAGAACGAGAGTTTTTCCATACCCGATACGCAATGTCTTCTCGCTGAATGGCCAGGAACAAGCTTCATCGAACCTGGATTTTTAAGAGAAAAAGATTTAGTAGAAGATGGAATAAACCTGCTCATCCCATCGGTGATTACGGCCCCCACCTTTTCGGCGATTTCCGAGACATCAGCAGGATTCATTCCAAGAATAGTTAGCCAGAAAAGCAACGCAATGTCCCCCAATTAGCGCCGATTAAAGTGCCAGAATTACGTTTTAGGGATGGTGGAGCTGCTGCGAGAAAAAGAGCTACAATTAAGAGCTACAAGAATTGTGGTCAGAGTTACCAATTGGAGGAGAAATGGTGTATTTATTAACGAGAAGGAGTAGTGGGGAAACATAAGTCAAGCGTATTCAAGAGAATGGTTATAGGTACGATCTGGGATGTATGTAGGTTCCTTAATTAAACTGCCAGATCGTTGAGAATACTGAATGTTTTGGCCTCCTCCCCGCCTGCATCAGTGTGAGAGGAGTCAACCACTCAGTGTGGTTTACGTTGAAATCCCCTAAATTGAGAAGACTTCAGCATTTGGATGGGAAGAAGTAACAGCCTCATGAGAGTAGTAAGAAAGTCAAAAAGAACGTGAAAATCTGTTCCATTAGGGAGCTAGTATGTAGGAAACACCAAGATAATGATAGTCAGTAGAGAAAAGATTTTTTAGCACACAACATCGAAGTTAAGAGATTCAAAGTTTCTGGAGACGTGTTACAGGAGTGTTTATGTTTATAAAGGCACAGACTCCACCATTTAGACGAAAAGTATAGAAAGTTAAGTGTAGAGATATTAAGCTTATTTGAAAAAGAATCCCTTGGCCAGTTGGGTCTCAGACAATAATAAAATGTTAGGTTGAGAGTTTAGAGAGATGATATTCCACAGATTCTCATGCATTAGCACGGCAGGTCACGGCGCACATTGGCAAAGTCAGAAGAAAACCCCCACCCTGCGCCCACCCCCACATCCACTTCGACCAGTCATTCAATCAGCCACTCGCAGAAAACAAAACAGTCTAGGGCTGGACCGGATGTCAAAATTTGACTGTTTGCGGATTCGGATGCGAGCGGATGCGGATGCGGATCTTAAAGAAGATGAGGATGCGGAGGCGGATGCGGATTCGGATCTTAAGTAGATGAGGATGCGGATGGCGGGATGCGGATGTGTCTTACTCTGTGAAGTTTTGAATTAAAAATTATAGATATTATATATATTATATTATATAATATAATTATATATATATATATATATATATATATATATATATTTATATATATATTATTTAATTTTAAATAAATTAAATTTTTGAATTATATATATATATATATATTTATATTATATAATATATATTATATATATATAATATTATATATATATATATATATATATAATGATATAGTATATTACTTTACAACTTTTACAACCGCTCCCAGGAAGGGTCAAGATCCTGTCAGCGGGGCCAGCATTCTTCTGAATCTTCCTCTATCTTCCAAAACTCAATCTTCCCTCAGCTCCTGCATCGATGGCAATCAAGTCATTCTCAATGAATCCTCACCTAGCTTTCGCATCTCTTCCTAGGTTCTTCCTCTTGGTCCTCGTTTCCTTCGGTTCTCACTCCCATTCGTTCTTGGCACCCTTCCCTCTTGCATTCTCTCGCAGAGTCCCACACCTCCAATTCTGGCTGGCATCCATTTTATTCAAATATTAGCCTTCACTCCAACCTCCTTTATTTTTAAGTTTCTTCTGTCTGTCTATTCTAGTCTTTCCCATTATCCCTCTCAAAACGTACATCTCCGCCGACTGTATTCTATACTATCCTCTCTTTTGGGCGTATACTCATCGTTCTGCTCCATATAGTAAAATAGGTGTTAACACCCTAAAATATCACCCTTTTCACCTCCACATCAATTTGTCTATCTTTCAGTATGGGAAACACTTCTCTTACTGCTCCCCCATACTGAGCTTCCTGCTTGTGATCTCTTGTACATTTCTCCCTCCTTCCAGATGACTCCACCAAATATACATTTCTCCACAGTTATCTCAGCCCCCTCTACCTCTATTTCAACTCTTCTCCGCTCCTTGCTTCTTACTGACCACCAGATCTTCCGTCTTTTCTGCTGTTTATAGTTCAAGCCGGTCTACCGCAGGCCTGTTTGGTAAACTATTTTACTAACTCTCTCAACCTGTCTCCTCTTCACTCCAGCAGCCAAGTCATCCGCATTAGCAAAAATATCACCATCAAATCGTCCGATATTTCTTCTCTCACCTCTATCCTACATCCAGATACGATATAAACAAAAATTTGACAAGACGTTCCTTGTTTAAACCCCTGTCACTCGAACCATTCTTATCTCAAAGTTCGTGTTCTTACATTAAAATTTACATAAACAAATTAAACTCTCCAGAGATCCTCTCAACTTTCTACCCACTGTATATTATCTCTCCAACACTCTCCACAGTCTTTCTCTAGGCACTGAATCGAAAGCCTTCTTCAGATCTATGAAAGCGTATTATATGCTCTTTTGTTTAATTCCCATTACCTTTTCCAAGTTAATTCTCAGGCCGCGAACAGAGATCCGTCGTTGCTTCTGTTCTTTCTATAATCCGTGCTGCTCTCCCCACAGCCTTGGCTATACTACTATTCCAACCTTTTTTCTCTAAATTATCTCATATGTTTTTACCAGATGGTTCAACAAGGAAATGCCCCTGTAGTTTTTACAGTCTCCTGTGTCTCCATTTCCCTTATCTATTGGCACTATAATTGACTTTCCCCATCCTTCTTGTACTTCACTCTCGTTCCAAAAAACCTATTAAACAGTTTCAAAATTTCTATCTTTCATTTTCTCTCTTCCTGTCTTTATCAATTCTATGGTATCCCATCTTCACCGGGCCTTTCCGTTCTTCATCGGCTTTCAGAAGCCACCTCTAATTCCTTCCATAGTTATCTCCCCCCATCCTCACCTTCCTCTCCCTCTCCTCCCCTGTTCATTCACATTTAACAGGTTCACTGAAGTGCTCCGTCCATCTCTTGTTTCTGTCTATGATTTCACCAAAACTTTCTCCCTTGCTTATCTTGATGTGCACACTTTCCTCTTTGCATCTCGTATATGATATTTTTGCCAGTCTTAAAAATCTTCTTTCTTTCTGGCCTCCCATCTTCCTTCATTTCTTCCGCCTCTCTCTTTGCAGCCCTCTCTTTTACTCTTCTTTTCACTCTCATCTGCAT
>JABUQX010062644.1:17500-25000 GCA_015478945.1 Trachelipus rathkii | reverse complement strand
GTTAAAGTTAAAAAGTTAAGTTAAAAATTAAGTTAAAAAGTTAAAGTTAAAGTTAAAGTTAAAAGTTAAAAGTTAAAGTTGAAAGTTAAAGTTAAGATAAGTTCTGGTTAGGTTAGGTTAGCGATAGTTTAAGTTAGTAGGTTAGGTTATTTGAAAGTTAGGTTAGGTCAGGTTTTGTTGGATTCGTTAGAGAAACTCTAAATAAACAGATACTTTTACAAATATCGACCATTTATAAAAGTCGATCATTTTCCGTCCACCATTTGTGACAAGCTTCATTTAAATTTATGTAAAAACAAGTAACACCCATTAATATTTTCTCTTGCTCTTTTTCAACATTTATCCTTCATTATTCCATTCTTTTCTATTCCTGCTCGTTTTACTGGATTTTATCAGCAAAGGATTTTGAAGACAGAAAATCCCTTTGTATTTAATTGAAACGAAAGGATTCTTGCTAATTGCGTATTCGTGTTCGTCTCAATCACGCAAGGAACTACAGGACATATGAGTAACTTAGCAATATTTAAAAAAAAAATGTTAAGCAGATATTGCAGCAACACATGCCAATGTAAGTGGAGCTCTTACGGCAACTATTATTTTATTTAAATCAAATAAGTATATATATATATTATATATATATTAATATATATATATAATATATATATATATATATATATATATATATATATATTATATAATATATATATATACTATATATAGTATATATATATATATATAATATAATATATTATATATATATATATTATATATATATATATATTATATATATTAGTATATATTATATATTGTTTATTTATTAGTTATATATATATATATATTTATTTAATATATATATAATATAATATATATATATATATATACATATATATATAGATATATATATATATATATATATTACCTATATAATATATTATATTATAATATATATATATATTATATATATACATAGTGAGATAATCCGCCACAAACAGTATAAAAAAATACTGGATAGTTTGGGAGAAGATTATGCAGGGTGCTAGATTAGATATACGTAGTCAGGAAAGTCCTCTGATTATACAGATTTCAGGTTCTACAACACCAGATGAAGAAAGAACATGAGTTAGCAATTCTCTACTTATAAGACTGAATAGCATAGGCAGTTGATGTAAGAGCATGATTGACGTGAAAAATCTTGTTTTGGTGATCTTTCAAAGGATAGGAAGACAAAAGAACTGATTAATGTCGTGGTTCCTGGGAGGGGATGGAACTAGGAGTTAGAATGACAAAGAAGTAAAAGAATATAGAATGATGCATTAAGATTTCTTGACCAATAACTGGAATGAGTGTTTTTAAATTGTCATCTAAGCTTTTTTGTCGGGCGCGGTAAGCCGGTTTCCGAGTTTACAGGAAGACGAATGAAAAAATTGACTTAAGATAGCCAAGTTAGAGAATTTCGAAACTTAAAGAAACCATTTTGAAAGTAATCAACCAAACCTATATTGAAGTACAAATAGGCGTGCGGGCAGCTGATTATAAAATTATTGAGACTCAAATAAATCACAAAAGGCAGCAGTAGATTAAGAGAGACTGGTTTGTTGTAGTTGTCACCAGATTTGGTTGAATCTATTTGTAAAATACAGAATTCAATCATTTTTGAGGAAATAGAGTAAATGGTAAAAATTGTTACACTGGAACATTTGATGATATTGTGTGTGTTCAATCAATTCGACATTGAAACTTAGATGGTTTGCTAGATTGATAAGTTTGAACAGTTGTTCAGTGTAAATAAGAGCACATCTGAGAGAGATTGAGATTGAGCGCTAGGGTTAATTAATTAAGTTTTTGGAATTTTTTTTTTTACTAAGATATTTGGTGAAAAGGTTGAGTAAACTTAAACTGTCTGGAAAAGCTTGGTTAATAGAAAGGGAACATATGAAGATGAAATTTATAGGGATAAGTAAGAGGACCTAAGTGCGATAGTATATTGAGGCTTAAATTGTAAACAAACATAATTAAAACTAGAGGAGACTACACGCAGCTGAATGTACTTTGTTAAACACTGCTGAAAGTTTCTTGGACCGAAAGGAACAAACGAAGCGTAAATGGAATGATGAAACATTTCAGGGGATAGTAATAAATCACAAGAACAAAAGCAGTTCTAGTTTTATGAACATATGAGGTTATAATTTAAGCTTTTATTATTGCATGCTGAAAGGGTTAAGAAACTTTCCGTTGCGCTTCAGTGTTGAATGGTTTACCGAGTTTTCGTTCCACGATCTTTTATGCCCTTCATTCACAGGCATTCTATTGGCTTATCATGGGCACTCCCTTATATTCATGCACAGTGGTGCACTCCATGCATGCACCACCACAAAAATGGTACTCAGATCTCTATCCTGTAAAAAAATTAGAAAAATGGTGTAAAGTGGGAAAGTTTTATGAAGAAGTTTTGATGGGCTGCTTCCAAAATGGCCCTTCAGCCATCCCTCTCTCTCTCTCTCTCATCTTCCACTTGGAATGACAGCCAAGTCTCCAAATGATTCGGACCGATGTCAAGAGCATGGTGCCTATTGCCAGCGTCCAACACAGAACTAGGTCTTTGCCCGAATGGTCTTCTTTCTTCATCAATTCATTGCAAATCATTCCGCTGATATTTTTCTAATTCGATACTGTTGCTAGACCTCATTTCTTACCTTAACCGAAGCACAAAATGTTTGAAACCTTCTGATAGCAAAGTCTCTACTCTTTTCCACATATTCTCTCACATTCGTACAGTTACTCAGCAGAGTTTTTCAATTGCCTTCAAAAACTTGAGTTCCTTCTATAGCATCTCAACGAAATTCAATCCACACAGCTTATAATAGTTTCTGTTGAAAAGATCACCTTAAGTTTTTCTGGTCCTAAGTATGATTCCCGTATTTCTTCGGTTCGTGATCGTTCCTGAGAGACGTACATTATCTTCGCATCTAACCGTAAAAGAAACTTCAAAGAAATTATAAATGTATTTGAATGAGCTTGTCAGAAATTCTTCACACCCAAGTTCCCAGTTAGCTTACTCTGTATAAGGGCGGGTGTTCGTCTAGGTATAGAGTACCTTAATCTCATCAGTATTATAACCTCTTTCGCTCATTTTTGATGTTACAATACAGATATGAATCTGAAGTCACGATTTATTGTCATATTTTTCCATTACTTCGATCAATTCAAACGCCAAACTATCAAACGCCAAAATTAATACGCGATGTCGCTCATGCTCAGCAATGATTCCACTTCTCTGATTAGAACTTCCACCCCACTCTAAGTTGAAATTCATATATATATATTATATATATAATATATATATATATATATATATATTATAGCTAATATATATATATATAATATATTATATAATATATATATATATATATATTATAATATATATATTATAATAATATATATATATATATATATATATATAATATAAGATAAATATATATATATACCCACTCTATCTGGTACATCTCTCGCATTCCAACACCATATATCAGAAGATATTACTCTTCATTTTCTTGCTTCCTCTTTTCAATAATAGTTATATGGGGTTATTCCCATTTTCCCCAGAGGTCCTTACCGATTCTTCATCCGCTCTCAGAGCCACCTCTATACTCCTCCATAGTGATCCCTCCCTATCCTCTCCTCCCTCCTTCTACATGTCTCTTCTCCCCGGTCCTCCGGCCTGTCATGCCACATTTAACAGTTCATCTGTTTTATGTCTTGGTTGATCTCAGACCAAACCTTCTCCCGTTGCTTTATCCTTTCGATATTGCCACACTTCCTCTCTTTTTTCCTCTATACGGTTTTCTGCCAGTTCTAAAATCACTTCCTTATCTGCCATCACATCTTCCATCATTTCTTCGGCCTCTCTCTTTGCAGCTCTCCACTTTTACGTCTATTTATATCACTCTCTCTACCTCATATCTTTTCTACACATACTTAAGGGTGTATGGTGTATTTTTTTTGTTTTTCCCTTCAGCTGCCCTGACAGACTGTTTTTAGTTCTTATTGCCTCTTCACTTCTTCAGCCCACCACCTCGGAGTCTTCTCGTTTCCTCGCCTACCCAATCTTTTACCCACGGTTCCTCTTGCTGCCTTCTATACGTTTCCTTGCATCTAACCCGACTCTTCATACTCCTTGTTAATTGTTGCTAGATCCTCACTTTATTTTCCAACATATTCTCCTTTTCCTGTCACACTCTTCAGTTGACTTCCACTTTAACAATTTCTCTTTTCTTTAGCCTGCAAACTTTTCTGATCTTCACCTCCAGGTCCTTCAGCAACAATCTATGCATACGAATTCACTGTTACTCCGAGGTATACTTTAACATGTTCATATTAGCTACTATCAGATGATATTATGAGTCTATATTACATCTCTGATCGGAATCTCCCGTGTGATATTGTGTCCATTATATCTTGGTGAAGAACTATTGTGAATCCTTCTTTTGGAAAAAGCCATCAGCAGCTGCAAGAATATACCTGTTAAACCAGAGGTCCTATCAATATCTCACTTCAATAATCTCCTTATCTCCTTCTCCATATCTGTCATTACTATTCTACTCCACCTTGTTTCTGTTCTCCCCCACTCTTATATTAAAATCTCCAACTAACCAGCAATACATTCTTCTGCTTCTTCCATCGTCCACTCTTCGCTTGCCAACATTCTCCATGAAACTGATCCTCGTTTTACATCATGGGTGGTTATGTGTGTGCGTGAGTAGTCTCGGTAAAGATGGTCATATTATATATAGAGATATTATATATATTATAATATATGCATATATCTATAATAAGTATATACTATATATATATATAATATATATATAATTATATACTATATATATATATATATATAATTAATATATATAATATATAATATATATATATAAGAGCTTGCCAAATCAATAGAAATCTGAAATTAAATAAAAAGATGTAAGAAAATATTTTAATACGAGAGTTGATAAAATGATTGGAATTTTTCTAATGAAAGAAACAAACATTACTTTTTCCATTGTTTATATTGAAAATCTATTTCTCGAATAACGCAAAAGCTCTCTTCTTCTCTCCCTCTCTCTCTCTCCTCTCTCTCTCTCGTCTCTCTCTTCTCTCTCTCTCTCTGCTACTCTTCTCTGCTCTCCTCTCTCGTCTCTCTTCTCTCTCTCTCTCACACCACACCACACACACACACACACACAGCACACACACTCACTCACACACACACACACAACACCAACAAAATCACACAACACACACACCACACAACACACACACACACACACACAAGCAACTTACACACACACACAAACACACAACAACACACTCGACATGCAGCGCGCGCCAGCAAAACATCGCCAGAATAACTTGGTAAGAAGTTTCTTGGCTGCCATGATACTCCCAATGTTTTCCCATCTGCGTGCGTTTCGGTTGCTGGTGTCTCAAGAAAATCACTTTGGCAGACGGGATGAGAATTGAGAACTCTTTGGAAGAGTGGGTTTCCAACCAATATCAACGCCGTAACGAGATTTTTTCTTCGTATAATTCTAGTGTCAATATTCTATTGGTAGAAAATGCGAATAGTAACATCAGTATTTTTTTCATTTTTTCTTAATTTCCAAAGTAAATTTTCTGGTTTAAAAAAAAAAAAATATCGAGAACAAAAATTTCTTTCTCATCCAATTATTTTATTTATAATATCATTTTTTTTTTGGCTGAAAAGAATCTTCTGGAATATTTGAAATAATCTTTTGGGTTTTTTAAAATTTAATTTTTCTTTTATTGAATTAAAGTTGTTATAAATTATGCAATTAAGACATCTGTCTAGGTAAAGTGCAAAGAGCAATGGTGATAAAACACTTCCCTGTCACGCCCCCATTTTCACTTCAAATCACATCTCTCTCTCCCTGTTCCTCTAACAACATTTATTGGTTTATCGACCATACCTTTAATGGTTGAAATCAATCTTCCGGATATGAAATACACCGGGTCTTCTAACACTCTCTACAGTTTCTCCCTCTTTATTCTTTCGAATGCCTTTTCTAAGCCCATGAATGCCGCATATTCTCTTCTCTTATGATGGATGTATATAGAAAGGGAGACGTGAATGGTTATATAGATGCTCAAAACTGGATGGCATAACAGGTGCCTTTTGGGTTGCGGGACAAATTGAGAATGGTAGAAAGAAGTCGTTAAATGTACTAAAAGTCAATTATAAGGTTTTGAGAGAAAGGTGTATAGAAATATAAAAGGAAGAAAAATGAAAGATTGAAAGTTGTATACGTCTGGGGGAAAAAAAAGAGGTAAAAGAGCAGTATGGAATGAGGATGAATAAAGACTTATTAGGGAATAGGAAACAGTTTTAGGAGGAAGTACGAAAGGTTATGAAAGAGAGTAAGGGTAATCATCTAAGACTTGTGGAGAATGTGGAAGAAACACATCGAAAATATCCATAACATTAGCAGTAATGAAGAGGTGATAATGAATGTGGCTGGGTTTGGTGGTGCAAGAAAAGTAGGTATTTTGAGGATGAGGTAATTAAAAGTGAGAAGGTAAAAGGTAGAGTGAAAAAGTTATAAAATGGTAAATCAGCAGGCTTGGATGGAATTACTGGTGAAATGATCAAGAATTGATGCGAGATTGTGACTGACTGGACTGGACATGGAAGTTTTGCCACAAAGCGTTTGTGGAAGGTGTAGCTTCGAAAGATCGGAGATGAACAGTGATAGTTTCCCTATATAAAGGTTAGGGAGATAAGGGAAACTGTAGTGTTGTAGGGAATATATATGCTGATATTTTGATTGAAAGAGTTCGTCGAGTGACTGAGGCGCTGATTGTTTAAGAATAAGGTGTATTTAGAAATGGTAGAAGATATGTAGATCAAAATTTAATATTAAAGCAAATGAGTGAGAAAAATAGAGAGAGAGAGAGAGAGAAGAGAGAGAGAGAGAAGGACGATGAGAGCAGAAGAGAGAGAGATGAGAAAGAGAGAGAGAGAGGAGAGAGAAGAAGAGAGAGAGAGAGAGAGAGAGAGAGAGAGAGGAGAGAGACATATTATTGTATTTACGTATTATGGATTTGCGACAGGCTTGTTACAGGATTAACAAGGAGGCTGATTAGCAAGAGCTTTTGATATATGGTGTTCTTGACAGGCTTCTGAATGGAAGGAAAATATGTATGTCGATAGTAAAGAGTGTGTAATAATAAATGGAGTAGACAATTAAGTATTTAATATTAATAGTATAGTGAAGCAGGGATATTTAATTTCTTCATGACTATTTAGTTTGTATATGGATTGGTTGATAAAAGAATTAGAGGTAGGGGTGGCAGTGAAGGGTGTCAGACATATGGAGAATGGGAAGAGAGTGGAGCTTACCCTGCTTAATGTACACATATGATTTGGTTTTGTGGTTCGAATCTGAAGAATGTTTGAGAGAATTGGTAGAGGGGTTTGACAGGAAGTATTAA
>JABUQX010062644.1:0-12500 GCA_015478945.1 Trachelipus rathkii | reverse complement strand
CTTGAAATTTAAGAGAAGTATAGTATCGAGTAACTTCTCTAAGCGGTCCATATATTGTGCCTAGTAAGTTTTTTTCTTAAATCCACAAAAAGTTTATTAAATATAATCGAAATCATGTTGTCTAAGCATAGTCTACAAACCTATCAGAGAATCGTAAGACGTTTGATAATAATTCTGAATTGTATTTATTTTATTCCTTGATATTTTAAAGATTGTCATCGGGTTATGACTATTATGGCAACTTTCAAATAATTATTCAAAAATATCTTAATACAAGTCACGTGAATCTGAAGTCATTATCAGTATTTTATTGTCCAATAGGTCTTTATCCGATGATTAAATAGCGAAGTACCTCTTCGTAATTAAGATCTCTGAGAATTAATTTTAATATATATATTTACCACTTTCATTTATTAGATATTGTTCTGTAATTATTATAATCATAATTCTCAAATCCTCCTCTTTTGATCATAATAACTTTCTTAATGAACTATTTAAAGCGCTACATAGAACAATATAATTATGCAGATTATGCTAAATAAACTAATCTAATTAAATTTATCACTGTGCCATAAATTGATCCAGAATAATATGTCAGGCACTATATTTAGGTTAACAAATGTGTTTCGTGACAGTGCTATATCACAAACTCCCTATATTATGATATATATATTAACTAATATACGATTACCACCTCACTCTAACACCGTCGATTATTAGTCGCTATGATTATATATAATAATAATTTATAATATATATATAATAATATATTATAAATAGTATATATATATTATATATATTATATAATATTAATATATAATATTATATCTATAATTAATAATATATATATATATATATATATATTATATATTATATATATATATATATATTAATATTATATTTTATTAGAAGGATTATAATATATAATTATATTATAATATATCATTATAGTAAAAATATATATTATATATTATATATAACTATAATATACTATAATATAGAGAGAGTAGAGAAGAGTAAAATATAGGAAATAATCACTGATTTTAATTCATTGTATTAGTTACTACCACATAAGTATCTAATTAGAATTGATTGAAGCATTTATATGATATATAATATTTGTAAATGTATTCCATAGTGTCAAATTATATAGTATAAAAAATACTTATATCAATAAATGATCTTAACATATAATAACTATTCCTTTAATATATATATATTACAATATATATAATTAAAAGTATAATTAATGTATAATGATATATTATATATTTTAATATTCAAAAATAGCAAGTGCAAATTTTTACAGAATTGAAGGTATAAAAATTTTCAATTTATATGACATATTAGTAAATAAAAATATAAATATACGTAAAAGCATAATCCACTTTTCCATAGATAGATATGATATTTCTTTTTCTAAGTAGATATCTTTTGAATTCTATCCTAATAATATTATTATCATGTTTACGTGGTAGTTACACTCAGCACTCTCTCAGTAATCTCTGTTATGCCTCAAAACTCTCTCAGCACTCTCTCAGTATTCTCTCAGTACTCCTTCAGTACTCTCTTAGTACTTACTCAATAATCTCTCAGCACTCTCTCAGTACTCTCTTAATATTATAAAGTAACCTAGAATTCGTCACTAAAAACCAGCTACAGATCTGCTAAAGCAAAATACTAATAAATATCTACTATCACTACATAGTTTAGCTATCATATACATATAAATAAAATGTTTACAATTTATTATTTCGATTTAATAAATTAGAAGTACTATAATTATATATATAATTTAAGATGTATAAAGAGATATATAATTATATATATATATATTATATATATATATAATTATATATAATATATAGTAAATATATAGTATATATATAATATATTAATTAATTATAGATATATAATATATATATATAATATATATATAATATATACAATAGATATATATTATATAATATATATTAATATTATATTAAAAATAATAATATATATTTATATTAATATATAATATAACTGTTGAAATAATCCATGTGAAATTGTTACTAAAATATTTTATACTATAAGATGATCCAAATGTGCCTTAATAATAATAATCTTTATATATAATTAAACGCAAACCTAACTTGTAGTACTTGTAGTACTTATAATTATAATAATATATAATATATATATATATATATATATATATAATATATATAATATATTAATTAATTTAATAATATATATATATATATAATATTATTATAATAATATATATTAATAATATATAATATTATTATATATATTAATATTAATATATATATATATAAGTAGTTAATTAAACTGGAAATAGTGATATTAATCAATTTCGTTTCCAGCTAATATTAATCTTAAATCTTAACCATATTTTGCTAACAATGTATCTAGATCAACAATAAGTTTATATAAAAAAAATAGCTCTTGATAATGTACAACAAATATTTAATTAGAGAACTTTTAATGGAGGAGATGAGACATCCGCAAATTTACTCTTTGGATATAACTCATCTAATCACTATTCAAAATAAAGTATTTTCAACATAATTAAAAAAAAATATTATTATTCTTGTATAATTATACTTATGTTTAGATAATAATGAACGAGCGTTTCTAATTGAGAAGATTAATTATAATATTACATACAAACTTTACATCTATATCACAATGATTATTTAACCTTTAATATTAATATATATAATATTATATATATTATATATATTATATATAAAATATTATAAACTTATATAATAAATATATATATAATATAGTAGATATATCTGTATGTGTAGTTCTGGGGCTTAATTATAATTTTATATAGGGCTCAATTTATATTTTGTAAATGACATCTGGAAATTTACAAATTTAATATTTATAATAGTTATATATATAATATATATATATATATATTATATAATATATATAATATATATATATAATAATATAATATAAGCTATATAATATATATAATATATATATATATAATATAAACAACTTAAATAATTCTCTTTATCTTAAAACTGAAAAAAATTGAAATCATTTATTAAATGCAGTGGCATTTAAGGTTGCTCAAAACCTGAACTTATTATCATCTTTATCGTTAAATAATGATGTGTAACGTGTAAACGACAAGAGATGGGATCACTAAAGTCAATATTTTTGGATCTGAATAATGAAATTCGAAGAAGACTTAAGATCTCCAAAAAACTACTAAAAAAAGCTCTTCTAAAGTAGCTCGAAATTATTTATTCTAAAGTCAAAATTGGAATTTTTTAAATGTTAAAACATTGCAAATTGAAAATTATATATATATTATATATATATATATATATATAATATATTATATATAATTATATATATAAAATATATATATATATATATATATATAATATATAATATATTCAATAATATATATAATTAATCTAATATATATAATAATATAATATATATTATATGGTAATACATATATATATATATATATTATAATATATATAATTATATATATATATATATAATAATATATATATCTACAATTAATATATATATATAATAAATAATATATATATTATTAATATATGATATATATATATATAATATATTATAAATAATATATAAAAATATATATATATATAATATTATATCATTAATTAATTTTTCACCAAAACAAATATTTATAGGTAAAAAAAAAAAATTAAAGGTAAAAAATATTTTGAAAAACCATGGACAAGTACTGTAATCTATCATTTTATTAGTTGGGAAAGTTGCCAACATAGGTCATCTATTTGAACATCACCAAAATCAGAATTTGTTTTCTATGCAGTGCACTGCGATAATTGGGGCTGAAAAAAAACTAACTAAAATGGTTTTCCTGATCTCTTGTAAACTTCCTCACTCACTCCTCTCCATAAAAGCTACGCTTTGTGCATTTACTTCTCAGTTGAAAGTCTTTACAAAATTCTTTTTAAAAACTTCTTCGAATGAAGTTTCTCCAAATCATGCAAAGAAATACTTATGCTCTCAACCTAGTGTTTTCATTTAGAATAATTTAATCAAGCTTCAACATTTACATTCAAAAAAAAAAAAAAAAAAAAATGCACCAGAAATCTGAGGCATGCATTAGGACCATTATTTTATGAATCTTAAATTTTATAATTTAATAAATTTTTCAAATTTATTCTCCAATATTTTAAAAAAGAATAAATTACTCTAGTTAACAATGTTTATTAAGGAAAACTTTGTTTATTACGTAAAAAGTAAAAATTTTAGCTTTATTAACAAAAAACTTTATTAAATCAAATTGTTGCAAATTTTTTGCTTTCATTTGCTTATAAATTTTCGTTGTAAATATTTGCTATCTACATTAACTTCAATTGTTATTATCTCTTTAACAATATCCAAAACAAGAAAATTACTTTCTAAGTTCATTATGTTTTTCTTAATATATTTTTGAATTGGGGAAAAACTGAATCATGAATTGATACGCGATCGAATTTTTTTCTATTCATTAGAGTTATAAAAAAATTAATTTTGGTAAAAATCTAATTAACCGAGTTAAAACAATATAGCATTTTCTACATACTCAATTCATTTTATCTATGACACGCCAATAATTGATAAATAGCAAGCACAATTGACTTTTCCAGATCAAAATTTTGGTATATAGAAAAATGGCTTGCTATAAAAATGGATATCTTAACTCGTCCAATTCTACCTTCTCTGAACTTTTATAAAAAATTTTACGAACAAATAAAAAAAATTTTGAGAAATTGTCTAATTTGGGGATAATTTCATACCTCCAGATAATGTAAAACAAAAATGATACACTAATATTTCTTACTCTGGGAAAGGGTTAAGATATCTAAGGAGCAATAAACCTGAAACTTTTATCTAAAATGTATCTAAAAAGTGTACTTGTTTTTTCTCATTACAGTTCAAACTCAAAATCTCAGGTTCATAATTATGACATGTCAAACTGGTATACACCAAAAATCTAAGTTTATTACTTGGACCAATTATATCTACTCTGAAATTTTCAAAAAAACTGAATAAATTGTATAATATAATTAGGTCAAATTTTAAAAATTCACAATTTAATTATTACAATTCTGTCCGTAGCTCTTAATGACCATTGCATTATGTATTTTCTTGATAATTGTCACATAATTATGAAAACTTATAGTGATGCATAATAAATCTACAATATTTCGAGAAATGAGCAATCTCAAGTATAATTGTGTAAAAGGTATTCTACTGCAAATATGCATAAGACATACAAAGGTGAGTTAAATTCAATATCAAGCATTTTAAAATTTTAAAATGATATAGCTAGATTTGTTAAAAGAATCTTTAAGTAAAATAATAAAGGAAAATCTCACAACATATATCCACACACGACACAACACACACACACACACCACACCTACACAATACGACGTTGAAGTTGAATTCTGACACGCACACTCACACGCTAAAATATAAACCACTACACACACAACACTACACGGGTGCGCAGCACACACACAACACATATAAATAATATATATATATAATATATACTTAATAATATAGATATAATATATATATATATCTAATATATACATATTAATAATATATAAGTTTATATATAATATATATATAGGCTATATTTGTTTTTGTTTTTTTTTACTTAGTTAAGTGAGTAAAGTTTTCTTATTTAATAGAATGATAATTCTTGGTATTCAAAATAATATCAGGAATTTTTTCTATCTCTAGACAATTCGCTGTAGCCTCTTATCACCCAAAAACCGATATTACAAAAAATGACATGCTTTACCGAAGCCGGATTCTGCATGCATACTCACATACACACATTTCACACGCACCTATAACACCCCTACACGCACACCATATACTAATTAGTATACTATATATATAATTATATATAAATATATATATATATTAATATATATATATATAATATATTTATAATATATATATATACATGGAAGCAAAATAACTCTTGCCCTCACAATAATTATGTACACCTCTCATAGTTGCTCCATATATCAAAATTTAACCATTAAATTTATTATATATGAAAATATTTAACAACCTTTCGTAGCACTATTTTTGTGAGAGTGAGTCACTGCAATGCGCCGCGAAATCTGGCATTCGACGGGAAGAAGCATAAGCCTCAAGATACACAAAGAGAGTCGCAATTTTAAACTTCGCCATTGAAAAGAAACGGAAAATTGGTTTGATCTGTAGGACTTTATATTAACTTCACCAATATAATGGAACTGTGAATTAGCCATTGTGCTTGAACAACAAATGATTGCAATTTAAATTGTTCTTAACATTGATATCATTACTTACTTATGTATCTGAATTAGTTAGAATAAAAGAATAAAAAAAGTATTACTCCTTTTCATTATCACTGTATTTAACTCTCAAAGCTTATTACAAAAATTAACTCCAGTTGACATTGAACACCCATACTAACTGATGTGAAGAGTGTCAAATAGTGAATTAATTCAAACAATTGCCTAATTAAGACAGTGAAGTGGAAAAAAAAATTCCAATTCAAAACACTCCACACACACAAGAAAAACAACAACAAAAAAAACACATTCAAATTCCCCCGGAAAAAAGTTGAAAAAGAAACCCTATCGCAATAGACATAAAACTTTTCCCTAAACAAAAAAAAAAAAAAAAAAAAAAAAAAACGTTAAGAATTCCGAGTTTAAAAAGAAAAGTCGCTCAATCAAACGAAGAGAAGCAATCTCGTAGCATTGTGAACTCTGTTCTCAATCGTCAAACCCCACTCACACTCCCCCAGAGTACCCTCTATCGAGGTAAATGAAGGAGATACGCATCACAAACGAAACATGACTCGGAAACCGATCTAGAGAGAAGCAGAAGCACAAACCTGTGAAGATCAATCCTCCCCCACTCCTCTTAGGAGAAAAGGAAGAAGCAAAACTCCCTCTCCAAGCCATCCCCCCTTCAACGATTCAAGCCTATAGGGATTCGGCAAACAAAACAAATTTGAAAATTCTCTTTAACCTTAATAAATCATCGATCAAATGGAGGAGCTGTAACACTGTTTGCATCAAACATTTACCAAGCCAAGGATTACAAATTCGTTGAAAACTTCCCCTAAAAGACGTATGTATACTAAAAACAGTCAAGTAATAGAAAAAATTTATGCACCATCGCTAAAACTCAGATAAGAAGAAGTCTTTCAATCAGCTATGGAGAGGGATAGCTCCCATCCGATTATGCCATTTAGAATAAAAGAAATGCTTTGGATTATCCACTGTCGATTCGAAACAGACAACATGCAAAATTATAGAGAACTCTTCTCTACGATGCCTTAAGCAATTGGGCAGATCTCCTCTCATGACGACAGAGAAGAACCATATTTGAAATTAATTGAAATTGCCGACTGACATCTTTAAACAAATTTTCTCCCCAAAACGGGCTCGCCAATCCCCGGCGGGTAGAATACGAATGGCCATATCTGTGAACCAACGACCAGCAGTAGAAAAATTCACCAAGTCACTCAACAGAGACTTCAGCGCAGGAGAGGGAGATAAGTCGCTGATAATCTCTCATGAGAAGTCGGCCGAGGAAATGAAGTCACTAGCCAAGAGCGTCATAGAGCTCGCGAAGACACTTCAGAATGCGAAGAAATCCCCCACCCCCAATGATGATCAAAATTCAGAGGAAAAATTTCAACGATTCAACTTTAATAACAACAATATGCACTGGCCTAGTACAGAAGCTTTGTAGGTCCAATAGAAAATTTTTGCCCACCATTCATCGATTTGAGGTCGATATTTCCTAATTACACCTTGATACGCCAACCCCGGCAACTCTCCACCCCCCACAACAAACGTCAACATTCAAAAAATGAAACTGTTTGTCCTGAGCGACTCCGGGCCAGATTTGGTAAATAGTGAGGAAGACGCTTCTATGATAGAGACCTTTTATTGTTACCTGTAACTTTTGTGAATAATCAATTTGGCGGGAAGTATAATTAACTATTAGTAGGAAGACGTTATTATAACGATAATCATAATAACAGTAGAAATTTAGTCTAATTATAATTATAGAAATTACAGTACACCATAGATTGACATTTTTATAATATAATGTATGGGCTAGCATATTATTACTTAGCATGATAATTATATATATGAAATATGTCGGTTATAATAATTTCTATAATAGTAATGAGCATGCTAATCTTAATGGCAAAGAGAGTACAGAGATTTAAGAAAATTGTAATAGATATTAATCGTAGGTATGATGGAAATTAAAAAAGTTTAAATTGGTCAGTATTAAATATCACTTAAGGATGATCAGAAGGCAGGGGATTCCTAGTATTCACCCCCCCCCCACAGAAGTCGCTTGCACTGAGTCGTAGGGAGTAGATCATCTTCAACTTCAAAATTGTAACTCAACGCATATGAGTTAATAAATCAATAATCGCATAATAATAATAAGATTGTGAACTAGGAATGCCATATCGTAGTGATGCAATAACTTTTGTAAATTCTTTATAATGTATTGAATAAAAACGCTGTGACTTTGAAAACAATAAGCTTTGGAATGTAAGTCGCTGCCTCCCCGACGGAGTCAAACCTATTCCCCTACCCCAGTCACTGGGAAGAAGGCGGGAATGGAGGCGATTCTGACTTGTGAATTAACTATGATAAAAATTAATGATAAAAAAATGGAATTGTGATAATAAAGGGGCGAATTCCCTTCGGAAAATGAATTTGTATTAGGTTTAGAAATAGGAAGTTTGCTTCTTCTTCCGATAAGCGATGAGGGATCATAATTAATGAATAAGCATGACTTTATCTAACAAGTACGTTAGTGGAAGTTTCTTGAACTCAACAACATCGTGCGCTGTTGGAGATTATATTTGATTAACTTATTACATCTCCGGATAAGACATAGCAATGAATCATTTACAGACTGTGGAGTTGCTCCGAACCTTATGAGTGCTCTGAATTAGATAAGAGTGCCCTCAATGGCAGTCCAGGCCGCAAATGCGGGGCTGCACTTATGAAATTATAATAAAAGGTAATCAAAATTGATTTGGGTTAGACCATTACTTACAAATGTTACAGCCTATGCGGCAATATCAAATTAATGTTTCGGGCATGCCTTTGGTCTCAAAGAACACGCTGTCATTATAACTTATGGTCATTATTTATAGATCCCCCATGCACGAAACTAGAATACTCTAAATAGCTTTTATTTTTCTGAAGCATGTACGAAATCATATTCCTCTGGCCGCTGTTCCTTAAATATTCCGCTTTGCGAAACACGAATTAGTTAATAATTTAATTAGGAAGTACCAAGTGTTATTCTTAAATCCCTATAAAGCACCTAATTTAAATTTAAAGAATGATTCAACTCAAAGGATGCGCTTATCTTTACAATACAGGAAGAAGGGGGCTGCTTATTATTGACACTTATGAACAAATTTCTGCTCCTCACAACCCCGCTATGAAACTATATGAAGGGTGAGGGGGTTTAGATTACTACTTGAGAGTCAAGGTAAGATTGCACAGTGTATGGAGGGGAGGAGAAAAATAATGCCTTCTGGAAGAGAGGAAATTTATCGATGTTACGGCAACTACCCTAACCAGTTGACTTAATGGATCGCCTATACAATTGAGAGTAAACCATACTCCACATCTTTGAAAAGCAAGGAGGCAAATCAATAATATTTATTGGGATGTGTTTGGGGAGAAGAACTTGGGGTTTCCAACTAGCTTTTGCCAAAGTCTGACGAAGTACGGTTTGTGCTGATCGAGGTTATAAACCAAATGATCAACCTCTGACAATTTACCTCTACCAAGATTAAGGATATAATTCAATCTGCAACATTGCAAGTTTATTAACAAAGGCTAACGTTTCGCAGCTACTATAACGTGCCAGTCAGCGAGAATAAAACGAAAAATAATTACTATTACTTGTCCATTTTGGTAATTCAGTTTAACTATTTAATCTAAGACATAAGTCTTCTATGCCTTCACCTTTATTCAATCTTTTTTGAATTAAGAAACGTTTTTGTTTATTAGATACATCTTAATTCCAGTCGACTCTGAAGAGCTGTGCAATGTTGGAGAATAGTTTTCGAAGATTAAGTATATGAAAATTTATCTGAACCCAGAAAAATGTGTACTTGCAGTCAAAGAAACAGAACTTTCATCAGGTCAATGTTATCAGAAGGGGTTAAGCCTAGTAAGAAAAAATCGAATCAGTGGTGAAGTTGAAGGCCAACAACTACAAGACAACTAGGGCTTTCCTCAGTCTATAATAACTTCGCCGTCAATATATAGGGGCCGCTCAATGTTGCAACCCCTAACGAAAATGTTGAAAGGAAAACCCTCCAATAAAAGATTTCCTGGGTAGAAGCGAGCGAGCTTTTCTAGAAAAACTATAAACGGCAATGTGATGCCACCTGTTGTCTTCCCTGATAAGAACTGATTACTAGATAACACGAGGAGCAACTCACTATAGCTAGTCACTGATAGGAAAGAAAATAACCAAACAAAGATTTCCCGCTTCATATACCATATCACCGAGGCAGAAGTGCCCTTACCTCAGTTTAAGACTCTTTATGCTTCAAAAAACAGTTTACATAAAAATTGCATTAATTCCAATAACCGAGATCAGTCTTGGAGGGACAAGAACCTACAGGGACCGTACCGCTAATTATTTTAGGATTATTATTCTTGGAATTTACAATTATAAATTGGTGATAATATATAAACTTAAAATTATAATTTGAACTTGAAATCGCTAACACCTTATAAAAATCATTAGAGGCTGGGATTGCATTTCAACTGGCATCTAAGAAAATGGAGGCTGCGTCGCCACAACTAAAACTCTATGAACGATTACATACTGGAGAGAGTTAGGATGGATTCTTAATTCCGTAGTAAGGCGTTGACCTTATAAACTGCGGACTTAAAAACAAAACTTACTGAGTCATTATAATAATAAAATAATAAAATAATAAAAAATAATTTCTAATAATCAATAATATCATAATTGAAACTAAATTAGTAATAAAAAATAACAAAAAATATAGTAATAATAGCAAAAAATATGAAAAAAATATCATATTAATAAAAATTAGGATAATATAATGCAAATGATAAATACAGTATCGTACACAAATGAATAATATAATTAATCAATAATAATAATAAATCCTTATAGGGAGTGAAAATAAACTTTAAAAATATATTATGAAAAGGTGTGAAGCTCAATTAAGGAAACGTAAGAATAATAATAATAAACATATATATATATAAGTAATTATCAAAATAGTATATAATATAATAATATTAAAATCCCTGACATGGTATATATTAATAGATGTATAATAATAATATGGCAAATGAATAATAGTACAAGCTTTAATGATAATACTTTGAATTTTTAATAAATACTATAATGTTAAACAGTTAAAAAAGGTTTAAATGGAATGATGAAGAAAATAGGATGGAGTAGATTTCAAGGAAATAGCTATAGAAACAGGTCACGATACTATATTATATAAGCCTTAAAAAGCTAAAACTATGATGTAAGCCGCTACAAGAATCATCCATCGGGCAAGACGTCTGCTATATCCTACGCACATCTTAAAATTACCTGAAAATCTATTATTATTCATAGAGAAAATACATTCATACAAATCATTAATTAAACGACTTTGATATTCTAAACGATTTTCCTTCAATTTATGCATAGTAGTAGCAAGTAAAAAAAATTTAACAGATTATGTCTGTCAAAATTAAATATTAGAAGTTAGTAAGAATCTCCAGAATTCGCCAATTAGGAATCTCGCGAAATTTGACACTCTCCATGTGAATTATAGTCCGATAGTATGGTTCAATTACTGCTATTTTTATGATAGATTATAGAAATTCCTTCGCCTCTACCTCGTAGCAACCACCACTCGACCTCGGGTGAATGTTTAGGCCGAAATTTTCCTTTTGGCTCAATAAAAGACTCGTCTCAGATCAGAAGCCAAGTTCACTGCCAAATATTTATACGTATTAACCTACCGCATAGATAAAATTTCACACCAGCTCACCAAACGTGAATCAAGTGAAATTGAACCAGCTCTCTATTAGTGCACTCTAAGTTAGATAATGATGGAAACAGAAGGTAAAAGCCTAAATTCCTGCCTTACGGTTAGAATATCCTCTAACATGACCAAGGGTTACTCCCATTCTATCGCCAAACTATCCATCAGGGAAGGCTTGTTAACGAAGAGCACTCGTGCCACGGTCAGGTCAAACGCCCTATTTAAAACATCTGCCTTAATGCTTAGCCTTTGCACCACACGGTGTATATAAAAATAAAAATATATTATCCAAAATCCTCCACAAGCAAGCCGGTGTTTGAGCAATCAACAGTACAAGTAGAAACTGTCAGAAGATACTCAGAACTCCTCT
>JABUQX010062643.1:20000-21964 GCA_015478945.1 Trachelipus rathkii | reverse complement strand
CACTCCCTTGACTGATGCTCATCACTACCGCATCTTAAGCACCATCCTCTGAACCTCCAACAATCTCGTTTCATATGTCCTATTTTGTTACAACAATAACACTTTGGCCTCTCATTTTCATATGATCCTCTGTTTGTTCTTCTTGTACCTAAATCTCGCTGGTACACCACTGGTTTACCGTATCGCACCTTATCTGCATACGTTTTCCTTTCATCTCCCTCATTTTGTAGGGTTGCCCATATTGGGATTGCCTCGTCCCTCGACTCCTCCTCATGATCATTCAATTTATCCTCATCCAATGCCCAGTTCAATATGTCCTTCCAGCGGACCTTAGCACTTTCTTTTTCACCTCCCATTCTTATTTTGAATCTCCTAGCTATTCCTTTTGGCAAGCAATTCAAAAATTGTTTTTTTAACACTTGCTTGTCCCTATCCTCTTCTTTGGTAGCTGCTTCATATGTGGTTTGCACCCTGAGTGCAAATTCTGCTAACTTTTCGTGTTTCCTCATCTCCATTCTCCAGAACTCCTTCTGCAAATCTATTTGTTCGCTCTCTTTTTCTTCCTTGCACCAACTCTTTAACCTGGCTATAATGGTACTATAATTTATTTTAGCCCTATAAATACTATAATAAGTTCTCAAAACTGGACCCTCCAAAAAATTTCTTAGCTCTACTACCCAACGGTTCTTATCCTTTCCTAATTGTTCCTTTGCATACCTTTCGAAATCTTCTAGAAAGGCATCAAATTTCTGCACTTTTTCTTTACCATACTTTAGGGGTTTTACCGCCTTTACATTAGCCCTACTAAATGATTTCATAACTTCTATCATTTCTCCTGCTAATATAATAAAAATCCTGCTGACTGCTTTCTGATGTTCCACTCCTGATTCCTCTAGTTCTACAAGTTTCTTCAACCACTTTTTTCCTCCCTTGTCTGGCTCACTTTCGGCTTCGGATTCATGTTCTTCTGTTGAACTATTTTCTACTGTATACTTCCTGTCTGTCCTCCTTTTCCTGTTTCTCCTCTTCTTAGTTTTCTTTTTACCTTTAGTTTTGTCAGAGTCGGTTTCGTCCTCAAATGGGTCACTCATTTCCCTATCATAGCCACTCTCCTCATCAGTATAATACTTTGCCTTCTTTTTCAGCACTCCCTTCTTCCGAATACTCTGTTCTTGTTGTAATTTCCATTTTTGATAAGCCTGTTCTTCTATTTTAACCCGATTTTTCTGTTCTGCTATGGCAGCCTCTCTACGACTATCTACAACAGCAACTTCTACTACGTCTTTCTTTGGTTCTCCTTCACCTCCTCGTCTGGTTCTTAAAACTTGAACCACTTCTTCCAGTACTGACAACATTTTGTCCACATCAGATTTTCCTCCGCAACTACGGCATCCTGAAATTGTTTTAACAAACCTACTGCACTTCGATCTTCTTTAGGTTCTTCAGTCCCTTCGGGGATTGACTTACCAGTCTTATCCATTTCCGTCCCACTCATAAAAAAAAAAAAGAAAAAATATATATACCCTAAAAAAAAAATACACCCCTATATATATATATATATATATATATATATATATATATATCTCACTATATATATATATATACTCTCTCTATATATATATAATAATATATATATATATATAATATATATATATATATAATAATATATATATATATATAAATAATATATATATATATATATATATATATATATATATATATATATATATATATATATATATATATATATATATATATATATATATATATATATATTCATATAATATATATATATTTATATATATATATATAAAATATCCACAAAAGGAGAAAAAAGTTTAACTCAATATTATTTTTTTCTCTAAAAAAAAAGAAAAACTCAACCAATTTATATTATCAATTCCTTGATGGACTCAGAATTATTTTATATCCTTCCTTCTTCAAAAAAATAAAAAAAAAAAATA
>JABUQX010062643.1:10000-15000 GCA_015478945.1 Trachelipus rathkii | reverse complement strand
ATTCAAGTAATTGTAATTTATAACTTGAAAATACATATCGTCACTTCAATGCTAAAACGATGAATGAGTAGAATTGTAGTTTTGAGGAAAAGGGTTTAATTATAAGCATGAAAATATAAAATCCCTACCCTCTCAAACAATGAACCTGTCTTGGCGAGGTTCTAACACATTCGGGCTTTCGGCATTGGAAACTTTGAAGTTCAGTGCTGTTGCTAGTGGGCATTAAGGGAAAAACGTCAAACTTGCATATTCTCCGTTTGGGCATTGTACCAACGATATTCAGTAGCATTTTAACCTAACTTTTTGCCAGCTAAAATATCAAACATCCAGAGTACCGTCAGAGTTTATTTAATTATGAAACTCTGATTGTTCAGCCCGGCCACAGTGAAACCGCACTTTGGGTTGGTTTTAACTAGGGTTGGCCGCACCAGGTGCGTTGCATTACGGTACGTGGTGAGCGCGGTGCGCATTGAAACATAGAGGTGCGGTGCGGTGTGACAAAAAATTACTTTTGGCGCGGTGCGGTGCGGTGTGCAAAATTTCGGTGCTCGGCCAACCCTAATATTAACTTTATTTTATAGCCTTGCATTACGAAAATTAAGATGCGACCCTATAACAAATTCCGATAGTTAATGTAGATTAGAAATGTACTTTCTAGATTTCTCCTGTTTTTTTTTAATGTCATTAATGATCATCGTTTCATTTTGAACATCTAGACCAGTGGTTTGCAACCGGTAGTCCGCGGACCAGTGCCGGTCCTTCAGATGCTCTTTACTGGTTCATGAAGCCTACCTGGTGAAGAAATGATTTTTTTTTCCTTTTTTAAATTAGAAAATGATTAATTAATTCCTGTGTTCAGTACTTATATATATATATATATATATATATATATATATATATATATATACATGGATTTCTCTATATTTAAAAAAATATATATTTTATGAAGATATATAGGATATATATATATATATATATATATATATATATATATATATATATATATATATATATATATATATATATATATATATATATATATATATATATATATATATATATATATATATATATATATATATATATATATTTTATATATATATATATATATATATATATATATATATATATATATATATATATATATATATATATATATATATATATATATATATATATATATATATATATATAGGGAAGGACTTGCTAGATTGGTGGCTTATTTTGTAAGCAAGCACCCTATATAAGAGGATGGTAAAAATCATATTTGAAATGATGTTTATTCAATATAAGTAAAATATGCAATTAAAGTATAAAAATAAAAGTCCCCTCTGTTGAGATACTCTCTCTCGTAGGTGAACTGGTAGTCAGCCTTTTTCCAAAGGCTTTTCGAACTTGCCTCTGACGTCTTTCTGTTTAGCGAAGTTCTGTGATAGAAATTCAAGTCGCAGCCTTTTCCAAATTTGATCTCTCTTGCCGGGGAGGATTTCTGGAGAGAGTACCTTGAGTGAGCTTATTTTTCCTGATACTTGATAAATTTGATCTGACTCTGAAGAGCAGTATCTCAAAAGGACGTGTTTATATAGTATTTCCTCTTTGACTTATGCTAAAATTTTGTCGCAAATCTTAGCATAAGTACGAACATAAATTAAAATACTTTTACAAAGTTATAACGGAGTACTACATTACTTCCTGCGCTAAACACGGAGTGAGAAAGTATGTTATAATAATTATACAAGAAATAATAACTAAAATACATAGTTATACTTTCAAATGTAAACATATCTAATTATGTCCGAAGACATAAGTAGACATATAAACATTTGAAGGCAAAAATAATATACAAGAAATGTAAATATTCAAATATGAGCATAACTGGTTACATCCGAAGATCTAAACATATATACAAAAATTTTAAATACATAAAAATACAAATAAATAAATAAATAGCAGAAAATAAAAAGGGCATTTAAACATAAGCATATTTGGTTGTTATCCGTTAGATATAAACAAAACATACAAACATTTAAATGCATAAAAGTACAAAAATGTTAATACATAAATCTCATTGATATGAAACAATTGAATTATTCACAAGTTAAATAGGCCTGGTCACATTGATCGAACCGTTAACCAAGGAAAGGTCCAGTTTAAGACGTTTCTAATGTATCCATGATTTGACCAATGCGCACGTAGTTTTCAAAAGCCGTAGTCACCAAAAAAGTATTGCTTTACATATTGAGACGGAAGTCGTTTGAAAATTTGAATTTCAAACGGTTATTACGAATTTTAACGATATATTTTGGCGATCTATTTTAAATTGAAAGGAATCAAAAGTTCGTAGTGGAATCCAAAAATGAATTTCTGCCCATAATCCAAACTTAAAATAGATGAAAGAAATCCATACCGTAAATTAAGTTACATATGTAGAGGCGTTGCTTGAAGTTTAGGTCCTTTATTTGAAAATTTCTTCATACATAAAAGGAGCGGTCACAGAACCATTTTAGAATTCGAAAAGGAATCAGAGTTCGTAGTGTGGAATCCAAAAATGAGTTTCTGCCCATAATCCAAAACTTGAATGATGAAAGAAACCCATGCCGAAAAGGAAGTTTGCTATGATGAATCCTCGGAATGTGATAGTTGTGAAAAAGATGAAGACCATAATCCAAAATTGAAATGAAAATTGAAGTCCAGTATCAATAATGTTCGTTTGCTTGGAGTAATTTTCTCCGAGTGTTCTGATTGGGGAATTTTAGTATTATTTTAGTTTTTCTTTTTTCTTCATTTTATGTTTCTGAAGGTCGTTGACTGAAGTTCTGGTGTTCCTACTCTTAGGGTTCACCACCATAGGAAGGACTTGCTAGATTGGTGGCTTATTTTGTAAGGCACCCTATATAAGAGGATGGTAATTTAGAAATCTATATTTGAAATGATGTTTATTCAATATAAGTAAATATGCAATTAAAGTATATGCAACAAAAGTCCTTCTGTTGAGATACTTTCTTCGTAGGCGAACTGGTAGTCACAGCCTTTTCCAGCGCGTTTTTCGAATTCTTGCCTCTGACTCTTCGTTTAGCGAAATGTTCTGTGATAGAAATCTCAAGTCGCAGCCTTTCCCTGGAAATTTATCTCTCTTGCTTCGGGAGTGGGATTTCTGGAGAGAGTATCTTGAGGTTTATTTCTTCTGCATACTTGATAATTTTGATCTGACTGGAAGAGTATCTCAAAAGGACGTGTTTATATAGTATTTCACATTTCGACTTATGCTAAAATTTTGCTCGCGCAAATCTTAGCATAAGTACAAACATAAATTAAAATTCTTTTACAAAGTTATATTGAGTACTACATAGATGTATATATCGGGTAACTATATATATATATATATATATATATATATATATATATATATATATATATATATATATATATATATATATATATATATATATATATATATATATATATATATATATATATATATAAAAAAAAAATTTTTTAACGCACACACAGAACGGGAGCTCGGATAAAAAAAAATTTTTTTCACAGGTAGCCTCTATGATACATAAATAGATGTTTTAGGGGCGAAATGAAATTTTTTTCCTGACCTGACCTAACCTAACCTAACTTAACCTAACCTAACCTAATTTCGCCCCTAGAACAGGTAAAAAAAAAATCATTTCGACCCTAGAACATCTATTTATGCATCATCATAGATGCTACCTGTGTAAATTTTTTTTGATCCGCTCCCGTTGCGTGTGTGGGTTTTATGTATCTTTTTTATATATATATATATATATATATATATATATATATATATATATATATATATATATATATATGTATATATTATATATATTATATGAAATATTTATATATATATTATATATGTATATTTAATATATAAAGATATATATATATATATATACTTTCTTCTCACTCTTGATATTTTATATATATATATATATATATATATATATATATATATATATATATATATATATATATATATATATATATATATATATATATATATATATATATGTATATGTATATGTATAGGTATATGAGAGATAGTAAGATGAGTATATATATATATATATATATATATATATATATATATATATATATATATATTAACAACTATAAGTTATATATATATATATATATATATATATATATATATATATATTATTTACCACCACCATCCCTTCTGGTGACTTTTCAAAGTCCGTCAGGTTACGTTTCTACAGAACGCTCTCCAGATCCCTCTGTCCCCGTAAATTCTGCTCTCTTCCACCTCTTCCATCGTTGCTCCTCTGTCGCTCACCGCTTCTCCACCTCGCCCATCCATCTTTTTCTAGGTCTTCCCAACGATCTTCGGCCAGCCGCCCTCCGTTCCAGCATTCTTTTCGGTCTCCCTCTCTCTTCCATTCTTTTCACATGTCCATACCATTTTAGCTGCTCCTTCTCTGTATAAATGTTCACCGAGTCGATTCTTAATTCTCTCCTTATGCCCTCACTTCTTTTTCTATCTCTCAGGGTAACCCCCTTTATCAATCTCAGTACCCCCATCTCCGCTACATCAATTCTTCGCTTCGGTACTGTACGAGTATTTAGGGCCAAATATTCAGCCCCATATATCAATTAGTAACCGTCTCAATACCGTTTTATTTATTATCATTTTCTCACTTCTTTAGTATTGGGTACAGTGCACCAACATTTTTTGTAAATGTTTTCATTCTTTCCTTGAACTCACCTTCATTTCTTCCCACCCCCTCCACAATCACCAGCAAATATTCGAATTATTCAACTTGTCTCAGTGCAGTTCCTTCTATTCTCATGTTTAGATCCTCCTTCACACTAGCTACTTTCATAATTTCTGTCTTTTCAGTGCTTATTTTCATGTCTAACCTTCTCATTAGGTCATTTCCTTTGTCCATCACCTCCTGTAGATCAGCTCCCTCATCCGCTCTTAAGACTGCGTCGATAGCATAGACCAG
>JABUQX010062643.1:0-5000 GCA_015478945.1 Trachelipus rathkii | reverse complement strand
TATTATATATAATATATATATATATATATATTATATATATATAATATATATAATATATTATTGATGGGCGATTAGAATTTTTGACGATGACAGATGACGATGACTATTAATTGAAAAAAGTAATATTTTAAAAAATTTCTATATTTTAATTAATTTAACAAATTTATAATAAGGAATAATTAAATTGTGTTCCCTTCATTCTTATTTATTCATTAACATCTTGGTTTTGTTTCTAATTTCTATATAATAATAATAATGATAATAATAATAATAATAATAATAATAATAATAATAATAATAATAATAATAATAATAATAATAATAATAATAATAATAATAATAATAATGTAAATAATATAATATAAATAAATCAATAATAATATAATAATAATAATATAATAATAATAATAACAATAATAATAATAGAGCAATAATAAATAAATAATAATAATAATAAAATAAATAATAATAATAATATAATAATAGTCGTATAATTATATTAAACATTAATACTACTTAAAAATATTTCAATAATGATAATCTTTAATATTGGTAATAATAATAATAATAATAATAATAATAATAATAATAATAATAATAATAATAATAATAATAATAATAATAATAATAATAATAAGGAAGTAAGTAGAATTAAGAGTGAGAAGTTAAGTGAACAATTTAATAGGGATAAGTATTTAAGAGCTCTCGCAAATTGAAACGGAACAAATCTGGAAGCAAATGAAGGGAGCGATTGATAGCAGTGCAAAAGAAGTAGGTAGATGTGCTAAAGTAGGAAGTAAGAATGTTAATAATGAGTGGTGGAGTGAAGAGGTGATGCAAGCGGTTAAAGTTAAATAAGAAGCGTGGTTGAATGTACTAAAAGCCAATGATGAGGTTTCAAAAGAAAAATGTTTGGGAATTATATAAGGAGAAAAAAGGAATACTAAAGGGTGCATACGTAGGAGGAAAAAAGGAGGCCAATATGAAAGTTTGGAAGGGGATGAATGGGACTTACGAGGCAGTCAGTGTGTTGGAATAAGTGCGAAAGGTTAAGAATGAGAATAAGGGGAATCTGCTTTGAATAATAAATAGAAATGGTGCATTCGTAACTGATGAAATGGATGTGAGAGGAGTATGGAGGGAACACTTCGAAAATCTTCATAAAATTTGCAGAAATGAAGAGGTAATAGTGAATGTGTGTGGGTTTGATGGTGCAGAAGAGGGAATAGGTATTTGGGAGATGAGGTCATTAGTCAAGGGCGTAATGGGTAGAGTGAGAAAGTTTTTAAATCTAACAAGGTTGTAGATGAAATTACTGGTGAAATGATCAAAACCGGGGAGGCGAGATTGGTGATTGATTGGATTTGGAAGTTGTCTACAAAGAGGTTTATGGAGGTACATAGTTCGCAGGGATGGAGAGACAGAATAAGTACCCTAAATATAAGGGTAAGGGGGATAAGGGTACTGTAGGGAATTATAAGGAAATTAGTTTGGGTTTTGTAGAGAAGATATATGCTGGTATTTTGGTCGAAAGAGTGCGTCGAGTGACTGAAGGACTGATTGGTGAAGAACAAAGGTGAGTTTATAAGTGGTAGAGATGTGTGGATCAAATACAAATGATTGAGAAAATGGGGGAGAAGAAAAATAAATTCTATTTAGGTTTTATGGATTTGCAACAGGCGTATGATAGGATTAATAGGGAAGCTCTATGGCAGTGATATATGTGATATAATGGTGTTGGTGGTAAGCTTCTGAAAGGATTCAAAGTATATATGACGATAGTGAAGCGTGTGTAATAATAAATGGAGTGGAAAGTGATTATTTTAATATTAATAGCGGAGTGAGCCGATGTGATATGTCTCCTTGATTATTTAATTTATATATGGATGGGTTATGAAAGAATTAAAGGTAGAGTTGGTAGGGGGGGGGGTTAGAATGATGGAGAATTGAAAAGAATGGAGGGTGCCCTACCTATTATATGCAGATGATTTGGTATTGTGTGGTGAATCTGAAGAGAGTTTGAGAGGATTGATAGAGGGATTTTGCATGGTGTGTAAAAAGAGGAGTTTGAAAGTAAAAATAGATAGAGAAGGTTATGGTTGTGAGTGAGGATAGTCCTCGGTGTAAAGTTATTTTAGATGGTGTACAGCTGAAACAAGTGTTTGGGTTTAAATATTTAGGATATATGATGGATGAAAAAGGAACGGATAATGAAGAGTGTACTAGGAAAGTTGAGAATGCCAGGAAGGTGGCTCGTGCAAATAAATAGTTGTTGGACATAAAGGGACTAAGTCTTGAATGCGCTAGGGTTTTACACGGGGATATGTTGTTACCTGTGGTAATGTATAGTAGTGATATTATGGTCTGGAATAAGAGTTTTAGATCTAAAGTATAATGTGTTCAGATAGACAATCTTAATGGCATGTTAGATGTAAAAAGAATTGATAAAATGAGGAATAAACTTATTAGAGAGTTGTGTGGTGTGAAGAAAGCGGTAAATGAGAGAATAAATGAAAGTACGTTGAGATGGTTTGGTCATTTGAAAAGGACGGATTATAGTCAGTTGGTTAAGCGGATGTATAGTGGTGAGTGTGTTGGGAACCAACCGGCTGGGAGACCGAAGAAAAAGTAGATTGAGTCAGTAAAGGAATGCCTGGAGGAGAGAGATGTGAGTTTGGCAGAGGCGAGAAGAAAGGTGCATAATTGGAGTGAATAGATGGGTTTTGTGATGGGGTGTGTTGTGGCCTCACTTGAGCCAAAGGGATGAACCCACACTTGTAACGAGATGCATAGTGGATGGTCCCGTCCGCGGTTCCGTTAAGCTTCTAAGGGTGGATTTTACTGGACTGCGCGAAGTGTTTTCACTAAAAAGGTATAAAGTGGGGCGGTAAGGTGCTGGGCTTTCTTTTTCGACTTTGCGGACATATTCTTCCACTACTTCGTCTGTTTTCCGGTGCATGTTACGGCACCTTCCTGCCCAGTCCTTGGGGGAGAGAAGGTGGGCGGAAAATAGATAATTGAATATGATAATAATAATGAAATAAATAATAATATAATATATAATAATAATAATAATAATAATATAATAATAAATAAGTAATAATAATAATAATAATAATAATAATATCTCTTGATTAATAATAATATGATTTATTTAATATAAATCTTTCTTGGCTCCTTATACTTCACTAATATTTATAAATTTTAAAAATATATATCTTAAAACATTGGATTTTAAAAAATTTAATATACGAGAACATGGACAGACATATAAAATTATAATACTTTAAATTTAGAGCGTCTTAAAATTACATGAATGACAGAACAAAATCGTTTCTCCATTTTCTGGTGGTAATATTTCCTCACTTAATCGGAAAAATAATCGGCAAGAATAGACGATGACGATTGGGAAAAAATAAGCCGATTTTGCCGATGACGATTAATTGTCCCATCACTAAATGATATCATATGAGTATATATATAATATATATATAGATATATATATATATATATAAGTATATATTATTATATTATATATATATTATATATATATATATATATATATATATTATATATAATATATATATATGGTAGACGTCTGCAATAACGCGTCATTGAAACCGTTAAGTGAAAAACGCCGGTAAGTGAATTAAGTTTTTTTTTGGTTCTCGCGAGTGCCTGCAAACAAATCTACGTACTATGTACTAATATATATTAAAGTGTGCAATAGCACTAACTATAAAACAATGATAGAAAGGGAAATTTTACACAATGTTTACCTTTAAATATATATAGTAAGTACATGAACGATGATTTACAACTTCAAAAGAAATAGAAATATAAATTCAAATACAAATTTATTTATTTGTATTTTTCTCTTTTCCACCACAACATCAGAAACCTTAAACAGCATCACAAAACTTTCCTGGACTATCTAAGTTACCAAAAATATCATAATTAAATGCAATAGAACTAACCGAAACATTTCTGAATGAACATAACAACGGGTTATATCCTATCCCAGGATATATCGGAACACATGCATTTCGATCAAACAAACGGGGGTGAGGGAGTTTCACATTACTTAAAAAATGCATCCAGTACGCATCCCATGAAGTCATACGTTTCAACTGTGTTAACTCACACATAGAGGTACTAGAATTTGCGTAAAATTAAAATCGACTTACTAATTTCAATGGGGAGTTCTCGACCCAAATTCATCTAAAACAGAGTTCATAAATGCCGACAAAGGCATTATCCAAACACGCTTTCTTAACTCTAAAGTAATAATTGCGAGTGATTTCAATATTGATCTATCCAACGAGAAACACTGCAAATCGGGAAAATCTTCTCCAAATCCTTTAATATATACAATGGTTTGTCAATTACCTACCTACGGCACCTCCAAACACGTCCCGAAGTACGATGTCCGTCCTTATAGACTATATCTGGGGAAACTAAATTGGAACGTTAAACCTTCATAATAAAGAATAATATGTCCCGATCATGTTTGCCCATGTCCTTGCAAAATTGCCATAGCAATAACTCAAAATTTCACTACTATAAAATACAGACTGGATGGTGAATATCAAAGACTAAAGTACATAAACAAAATTAATGAAATTTACTTTTCATTCCCATCACAGAGAGAACATATGACCATCGACGAAAATATTTAAACCATCTTTTCGTAAGCGATATTAAATATAATGCTACGACGAATCATCTCCCCAATTAAAACGAAAAAAGCTTGGCGTCAAAAAGAATTCAAAATACAGTGGGCTGACACCAGCTCTGCTAAACTCTATCAACCAAAAACACAAACTCTACCGAAAGCTATAAGAGAACAAAATTTACCCTTCCGAAGTGTATAACCTATGATAAACAGATTAAATAGGCAGCTCTTGCAAGAAAGCAAAGCAGAAAAACACCTATTCGAGCAATTTCAGGATTGCAAGCAAAGACTCCCGAAAGCTAGCTTGAGGTTTTAATATTTTTTT
>JABUQX010062642.1:90000-103705 GCA_015478945.1 Trachelipus rathkii | reverse complement strand
ATATATATATAATATTATAATATATATAGATATATAAGTATGATAATAATATATAATATAATTTATATTATAATATATATAAATTATATCATTATATATATATATATATATATATATACTATATATATATTAACTATATATATATATCATATATATATATCTCTCTATATATATATAATCATAAATATATATATATACCTATAATAATCTATAATATATATATACTATAGTAAATATATATATAATACTATATATATATATATAATAAATATCACTACTACTATATATAATATTATATATAATAATATTGACATCCAAAATAATACATGATACTATATATATATATTATTTATATATATATAATATATAGTTATTATAGTATTTATATATATATATATATATATATACATGGGCGTAGGCAGTGATTGCTTTTAGGGGGGCAAAAGGTGAGTGTATATATAATTATAATATTATATATATAATAATATATATATATATATATATATATAATAATATATATATTCTATACTAGTATATAATAATAGATTATTAATATACTATTATTATATTATACATATATAATTTAAACGTCTTCAAAATTTGCTGTAATATTTCTTTTATTTTCTGGCAAATTGTGTTTTTTCAATGGTTGTCTGCAACGTGAAATCAACGGTACGACTTTCCATTGATTGTATTTAACAGCTTTGCAGGCGCCAAAATGTCTATCGGACATAGAGAAAGTTCTTGCGGGATATGTGTCAGAAGAATCAGCTGTAGAAAAGCACAAAGCAAAGTATGACTTTAAGCCAATATGAAACGAAAACACATTAAAACTTTTTAGAAAAAATACAAGCTTTTAATAAGTAATTACTACTCTCAATATCTATCGATTGATTTTTTTTTCAGTTTTTCTACTGACAAACCCTTAAAAACGGCGGTCTGGCAATACATTAGTTATAGGTTCATAATTTATTTCGCAAAATTAGCGGGGCAAGTGCCCCCACTGCCACTCCCCTGCCTACTGTATATATATATTACTATATAATATTATATATACTTATATTATATATATAAATTAATATATTATATATATATATATTATATATATAATATATATATATATAATTATAAATATATATAGATATATAAATATATATTATAAGTTTGTTTATTAAAATATTTATCTACAATATTTCCACTTCAAAAAATGAAAATGCCATCTTTACCGTATATTTGATTTACAAAAAAAACTCCTATTTCTTGTTTTGTGGGTTCTGGTTGACAATTCGTGAAGGCCTAATTAGGTAATGTGTAATTTCAAGTAAATAGTGGAGATTTCTGATAGGAAAAAACGCAAATAGAAATTCGAAATTTCAGGAAAGTAATGATAATTGCAGAAATAGATTGAACATAAAACATAGATAGATAGATATAGAGTAGATAGATAGAAGATAGATAGATAGATAGATAGATAGATAGATAGATAAGATAGATAGATAGATAATAGTATAGAGAGATAGATAGATAGATAGAGCTAGATAGATAGATAGATAGATAGGATAAGCAAGATAGATAATAGATCAGATAGATAGATACTCGAACAAAAAACAAAGCTTCAAATAAAAAAACAATTATTGTGTTCTTAATTCCAATATAACAGTGAAAATGCCTTGTATTTCCAATAAGCTCTCCGGTTCAATTTTATCCCATTAACACAATCTTTCACCCCCACTACCCGCCTGGGATCCACTCCTCAAATTTATTCTCCCCTTTTAGGTTTTTAACATTTTTATTTTTTTTTTCAAAGAATCATATTCCACAGTAATTAAATAAACTCCCAAACGCCAGTTTTTAATTAGTTGTTCAAGATTTCAAATGAAATAAAAATTAAATACCACTAAATAACTCGTCTTTTTTTTAACACATCAGTCTACTCATAACCATCCAAAAGTCAAGAATAGTAAAGTCGAAAAGAAATCAAAGTGTCAAGAACGGCCAAAAGTGGAAAATGAAAAAACAAAAAAAAGGAAGAAAAATTACCTATAAGAACGATCAAAATGATAATAATAATAATAATAATAATAATAATAATCAATAATAATAATAATAATAATAATAATAATAATAATAATAATTAATAATAATAAAAGTAATAAGTAATAATTAAATAATAATAATACATAGTCATCATCACATCTCGCCCAGAACTCCTGAACGTATAAGCGTTGAACGCGTGTCAGATTTCCCTGCCACCGCGTTTCGCACGGCGCACTACATGAGATTCTTGATCTTCCAGCTCCTCCATCCCACGTCCTCATTCTCTCAATGGCCCCGTCCTTACGTTAATCATTCCCATCTGGTTCTTGGTTTGACTTACACTTCGGCCTTCCATTTCTCCTCCATCTGTAGTAACCTTTAGTTCGGGTAATCTGATTCCTCATTCATCCTCACATATGTTCATTACCATCGTAGCTGTCCCTTTTCAATAAAACTCATGTATACTCTCCACCCCAAGGACTCCTTACTTAATTCATCAATCTCCATCTATCCCTTCCTCGTAATGCCCACCTTTAATGGAGGATCTCGAACACCCTCATTTCACACGCTTGTATCTTACTCTTAGTTTTTTGGTGGTTAAAGCCCACGCTTCGCAACCATACGTTAGTATAGGTCGTAGTATACACACGGATATTACTAGTTTTCACCTTCGGAGGGACATTTCCTGTCTCGTTTAACGGATATAGCAATCTAATGTATTATTAAACCTTTGTCCTATTGCTATACTATCAATTTACCATTGCGTTTATAACATTTCAGCGGCCCCAAACAACTCCAAAGGTAATTTAAATGATGAACCTAGCTTCAAATCTCTTGATCCCCCACTCTAATAATCGATTTCCTCCTCATCGTCTCAACCTTATCAATATACACCTCAGTCTTTCGCCTCATTTATCCTCATTCCTATACTCCCTCAATCTCCTCATCCCACACTTTTCAATAAACTCTGCAGAGCCTCTCTTGATTCCGCCAACCAACGGCAAGGTCATCTGCGTTATCCAAAGGGACCAGTTCCCCACCATTTCGTCTGCGGACCATTTATCTCCACTTACATCCAATGAAACAGAAAACCGACAACAATCGACGAGAGATAATACTACCCTGTTTCACCCCGTATGCCAACCCAAACCAATCTCCATCGGTCCATTTGGGTCTTAGACTTTGCAATACAACTATCGTATAAGTGCTCTTATTGCCTCTTCTTAGTTTTTCCGCGATATGTCCCCATACTCTCTCGTTTCTAGATATTAAACAGGACTCATACTCTCGGTATAGGCGATCAACAAGCCTTCTCCAGGTCTACCAACTGCCAAATACATTTTTCTGTTAAATTCCCAACCCTTTTCACATACCATCTTTAAAGCGAATATCATATCTATAGTTAATCTATTTGACCTAAAGCCATGTTGCCACTCGTGCATTTTCATCTTCTACCCTCTCTCTCCTTTTTTTTTTTTTTTAATATTCGTTCATATACCTTTGCGATATGGTTGTTCAAAGCAATTCCTCTAATTTCTACAGTCTGCCTTAATCCCGCTTTTAAAAATTGTGCAATTACTGCTCGGTTCCATTCTTTATGTGTCCCTTCTTCTCGCCAAAGCCACTTATTCATTAATTAATTTCATCCATACAGTTCCCTTCTCCTCCATATTTATTCAAGATTTCCGCCGCGTATTCATATCTTCACCCGAGCTTTCCCACTTTCATTCTTCCTCAAGGCATATGCCATTTCTTCGTCCGTGATCTGCCACTCGTCCTCCACCATCTCCCCATGGTTCTCCACTTCATGCATATCCTCCTCCTCCACATCATTTGGTATATTCAGCAAATCAACAAAATAATCCTTCCATCTTTCCCCAATCTCTTTCGGGTCCGTTAACAACTGTCCAAGAGGGGCTTGTTCAATCAATTCAATAGTTGCTGTTCCTTTCTGATATTGTTGGTCACGAATGTTATGGTACAATCATGTACTTTTTAGAATTTACCAAAAGTGTTTATTTTATAATATTATCATATATTATTCTCTCTGTTTCATTTCTCACCGTTATATATGCTTCTCTATCCTCCATTCTTCTTGTCTTCATCCATCTTCTAAAACATTTCATTTTTCTCTTGACTGCTTCTTGCACTCTTTCTGTCCACCACGCTCTTTGTCTTTTCTTTTTTCCATATATTGTTTTGGTTTCTATGTCCTCTCAGATACCTCCACGTATCACGGCAAACCCAACCTTTATCACAATCTACATCCTCCAAATCCTCTTTCCTTTTCGTACCCATTTCTGTCTGGAAGTGTTTACAATCCTGGTCTCTCAGTTAATACATTAATAAAATAATTAATAATAATAATAATAATAATAATAATAATAATAATAATAATAATAATAATAATAATAATAATAATAATAATAATAATAATAATAATAATAATAATAATAATTAATCAATAAATAATAATAATCAATATAATAATATAATATAAATAATATATAATCAATAATAATTAAAATAATAAAATAAATAATAGAATAAAATAAATAATCAATATATAAATACATAATAATAATATAATAAAATAATAATAAAATAATAAAAATAATAATACAGGCAGAAGGGAGAACATAATAACAATAAGGCAAAAATTATACAAAAGATAAGGATATATAAGGATAACTGTAATGATAATGAAATGGAAAATGAATAATGATATAATGATAATAATTAATAATAAAAGATAATAAAATATAATAACTAATAATAATAATAATAATAATAATATAAATATATATATATATAATTATATATATAACATATACTAATATATATATAATATATATATATATATATATATAATATAATATACTAATATATAATATTCATATGTTAGTATTATATTATTATTATATATATCATTATCATTATATATATATATATACATATATACATATAAATATATATAATATAATAATATATATTATATATATATATATCTAATACATATATGATATATAAAATATATATATATAATATATAATATACTAATTATATAAATATATATATATATATATTTATATATATATATATATATATATATCAGTGGCGAGGCGTGGCATTTTCCAGCAGTCATCTACAGTTCCCGGTCCCTATTTCCGGACTTTTATAATATATATATATATATATATATAATATATATATAATAATTACTAATATATATATTATACTATAAATTATTAATATATAATATATAATATAAAACCCACATGAAATACAAACCGCCTGGCAAAGCGATACATCTGAAAGACAAATTGCTTTCTTATATCAAGATGGCCATGCTTTCTTCTTAATTTCTTGTTATGCCCCCTGCGTCTCCCGCGTCGCGTGCTTTCTATTTATGAAGAATTTTATCTGTTCTCCGTATTATCAATAGATGTAAAAATTGTAGAATGTATCATGTTCCGTCTGGAAGAAAATCGCCTTTCTACGAAAACATTCCTAACTCCTCAGCCTCTCCTCATAGCTCTTACCATCAAACCCAGAAATTCATCCCTTGCTTGCTCTACTTTGCATCTTTCTCTAGCAATATTCTAAAGCTCGTCTTTCTTTAAATAAGGGGCCCAAACTGGTGCAGAATTCTCTATTATTGGCCTAACATAGCTATTATACAGTTTACTTATTACTTCTTTTGTTCCTTGTAAACAACATTGCGATTATTATGCCCAGCATCTTATTAGCTTTATTTGCTTCCAAACACTGATTAGCTACTTTCAAATTACTGCTTATAATTACACCTATATCTTTTTCTTCGTCCACAGACTCAAGCCAATCCCCATTCATATCGCAGTTAAAAATTATCTTTTATTTGAGAAACCTAGGTGAAGAGCCTTACAATTTTTACTATAGAAATTCATTTGCCACTATCTGCCCACCCAAGAAAGTTTATCAAGATGCATTTGAATCTTTATCCACCTTCACTTTTCCTAAAACTGAGGTGCGCCACTTGTATCATCTGAAACTTTAGAAACCCTTGCAATTTACAAGTCCATGGTCTAAATCACTATATATATGAGAAACAATAGTAACCCCAGCTCTGAACCCGTGTGGGACACCACTCTTCACTTATTTCCATGATGACTTATTGCCATTTAATTGTACACACTGTTTTCTATATCACAACTACTCTCTTAAATCCAACCAATCTTGAACACACTTGACCTATGTCTCCACTAGTCCTCTCTCTATAAATACACCATTTCGCTCCTATTGGTAAAATTCTGCACCACAACCTTATATCTATCTCTTAAATTCAATACTGTTTTCACCTCCAACTGAGCTCCTCCTTGCCCTATGCGTTTTTCTGGCACTTTGATCGCGGGCTGAATTGGGGGCCTGCGTCGATTTCTACGGCTAACACCGTATAATTGGAATGACGCTTTAGACCTGATGCACGCTTCGGCTCCTGCCACCACAATAAATCGCCGTTCGGGAGCTCGCTTAATCCGTTGACGGGATGAGCCAGGTTTCATTTCCTTCTTCGGACTAAACTTTCTCTCCTTATGAATCCATAGTTCGATCCAGCTTATGTTCTCTGGCCATTCAGGCCTAGAGACGAAGCGCGTATCCGGGAAAGTGGAAAAAATTCGTACGTTCCTCCGTAATTCACTCTCGCTAATTTCACTCACTGCTAGAAAATCGCGTTGCGATCGGGACACTCTGCGACCGAGCAAAGCGGGCTTTTCATCAAAAACGGTTTAACCCGTGGCCGCCTAAACCTCCTGATCTCCTACTAACCAAATTTCTTTTATAGGCCTCTTGCCAAAAACATTCTCTAACAATTCTATAATCATTCTTTGCCCCTCTATTCGACTCTGATGGCTCTGTTGCGTAACTCTCAACTGAAAGGTCAATTCTTCGGCCCTCCTATTTGTCCTCTAACTCACACCTTGGGCACGATTCTGGCATTCCTCCTCCTTTTCCTTCTCCTTCTCAGGTGACCAATGTCTTACCTGTGATTACATTTGATCGAGGGCTACACGGGTTCCTGAGATCTATGAACGTTGGGAAGGCGGGTGGCCCGGATGGCATTCCTCCCCGAGTTTTGAGGGAATGTGCGTACGTGCTGACCCCGCCCCCTCGTTCAACTATATTCTATATGTCTCAATACTAGCAACTTTTCCCTCAGTGTTGGAAAGGCGCACACACATGTCCAACCTATTCCCGAAAAAGGAAGCCCGCTCTGATCGCCTCTAAAATCTATCGCCCTATTAGCCTCTCCTTCTGTATTCTATCTGATATCTTGAAATATTTCAGATATTCTCACTTCTCTTAGGCCATCTGGCGAAGCTCATTCTCATAAATACCTATCGGAAGTATTGCTTTCGTAAGAAGGTCTACTAACAATATACTTTCCTATTTAACCGATTTATGCGTTTCCAGCTCTTAGGAACTTACGGGGAGGATTGCTGCGTGTGGCAGCGCTCGAATATCCAAAGCATTTGACGGGGTAGGCACGCGTCACTGCTCTCCAAGCTCCCTCCTTTGGATTTCCCTCTCTTTGGGTCGTACTTATGGGTCTTAGTTTCATGCGCTCAGAGTGACACCGTATCACTGCAAAGGAGTTCGAGAGAGATAGAATAAGAATCGGAAAGATTAAGTCGAGATGCAATTGCCTAGAAGTACAAAGAATGGAGCAGAATTCGCACAATGAGTTGAAGAGTGAGAGTGTCGAGGTCATCGGCATAAGAGTGGATAGAGTTATATGTGCAAGGTGAGAAGATCATTAATAAAAGTAAGAATAAAGTTAGAGATAAGACCGAACCTGAGGAACTATCACTATATGAGAGAAAAAGAAGGAAGAAGTCGGCTCACATCAACCACATCCGATATGAGCCGACAATGATAAGGAAAGCAGGACATAAGTAAGCAAAGAGAAGGGGAAATCCAAAGGAGGGGAGCTTGGAGAGCAGCTACGCGTGCCATACCCGGTCAAATCGCTTTGGATATGTCGAAGCGCCACCACGCAAGTCCCCCGTAGTTCCTAAGAGCGGAAAACCATAAATCGGTTGAATAGGAAAGTATATCGCCAGTAGACCTTGAACGCCGAAAGCCATACTGGTGATCGGAAAGACAGAGGAAGAATGAGGAGATTCCAGATGGCCTAAAGACAGTGCAGACGTTTTAAGAAAAGTGTTCAAGATCTTAGATAGAAACAAAAGACAAGAGCTATAGGCCGCCGGCCAATAATTAGCAGGATTCCAGAGGGCTTCCCCGTTCTTCGGGGGGAGGATAAGGTTGATTGGACATCGTTGCCCGTGTATGAGGAGTGGTGGACGGAGAGGCGGAGTAGAGACAAGCCAACGGGCCACACGGCGGGGCGGCCCAATCCGCACCGGTGGATGAATCCCAACGGAACCCATATCGGCGGCTCTAACTCCTGCCCCACCACCCAGGATCCGGGCCCCGGCCAAGTCACGGAAGATCACAATCGCGTCCGTAGGGACCTATGCCGACGTCCGTCAGCACTCTGACCTGTCCCCTGAAGATTCAGCTCCATTTCCAACCCCGGCACCGAGGCCAGCCTCTCTGTGCGCGTGGATCTGACCCGCGCGAATTGGGGGCGGAGCGTGGCGGGGGTGACGGTTCTCCTGGGCGGGGCGTCACAACTTCAACCTAATAGGCCCCCCGGGGGGGGTGGCGCGCCGAGACTGGGCACCGCCCTGCCCCTGGGGGGGCGTGTAGCCAACTGCGAGAGTTCCATCGGAATTGTGGATGGGGGGGGCCCGCTCCGCGGCGACGTGGTGGGCAGCCCGCACAAAGTAGACGTATCGTCCTGATGGAAGCGGACGAAATCGCATCTGTTATGTGTGTCAGATTCCTATAATCATACGTGTTCCGAGGATCGTGAGAATACCTTGGACTATTTTTGGGCGGGGGGTGGTGGGGTGTGCGTGGTTGGGGGTGGCCTAGGTGTGTTTGACTCCCCGCCTCTCGTATTCACCGCGTCACCGTCCACGCAATTCTCGGTCCTGCGACCAGTATGCCTAACTTACCCTGTAATTACTGTAGGATGTAACCCAACCACATCAGCATCCACGTCGCTCAGTGTCTAGTTAATTAAACATCCCCCTAGAAGAGACCTCCACCATTTAGATGAAAAAAAGTAACAGTCTCATGAGAAATAGTTAGATATTTAAAAAGTGACGGAAAATCTGTTCTTTTAGGAGTGTAGTAACAGAAACACAAGATAAAAGTAGTAATAGGAAGAAAGATCTTAAGCCATGAATATCGAAGTTGGGAGATTCAAGATTTTCGACACATGTTGCTGGACTGTTAATATTAATATAGACACAGACTCCACCAGTTAGTCGGAAATTGTGAAAAAAGCTATAGTTTGAGATATTAAGTTTATTAGAGAAAGAATCCTTGGATAGCCAGGTCTCAGACAGAAGTAAGAGATTAAAATAAGAGTTATAAAGGTGATACTCCACAGATTTGAAGTTAGCGTCTAGGCCACGGACGTTGGCGAAGTAAAATCTAAATCCACGCAGTCCGGTCATTCGTACAAATAGGTGCACAACCAACACACGCAAATCCTTGTACAGACAAAAAAAATAAAATAAAATAAAATAAACACCAGAACATTAAACACTAAATTTTAAAACCAAAATTTACGCTATTACGTTTAGAAAAATGGAAATTAAATGCGAAACAATATGTATAGTAAGTAACTAAAACCTAAAAAGTTAAAAAGAAAGATACATACCATTTAGTGCAGTAAAGTAAATATGTAAAACTTAAAAGTAATAAAAGATAGACACTAAAAACTTATTATAAAATTCTAGTAGAATAAAAATTTGCGAAGCCTGTGCATCCTTTTTAAATGACAGATATTAAGCAATAAAAGAATAAAATAAAACAAGAGTAAAATTAAGTAAAAACTTAAAATGAACAAATAATATTAAAAAATTCAGATAACTAATATAAAATAGGGCAAGAACAATATATATATATATATATATATATATATATACATACTATACTATATATATTAATATATATATATATATATATTATATATATATCATAATATATATAGACTATATATTATATATATATAATAATAAATATATATATATATATATATATATATAATATATATATATATATATATATGCTGTACATATGACAGCATTTGAACATTCCTTAAATTTAAAAAGTTTAAATCAGTTGTAATTAATGACATAACTATTCAATATGAACTTCTTTATTCATGATCCAAACGACTTCGAAGAAAATTGCCGTTTTTCTCCCTCTGAACTTATATTTCTTATAAGGACTTGGATCAATAGAAAGTATTTGAAACCCGAGACATTCAAGCTGATGACTGATATTCCACATTTGGTAATGATAACTTTTTTTATAAGCTCTTTCGTCAGTCTGAAATAAAACTTAAATATATAAGATAATATAATATATCATACTATATATATATATATATATATATTATATATAATATAGTATATATATATATATATATATATATATATATATATATAAGTATATTATCTATATATATATACTATAGTATATATATATAATGATATAATCAAGGGTTAAAAAAGACTTGAAATGAACAAACTAAAATGTCAAAATTTAGATAAAAAAACTATCAAAATATGCTGAATACCTGCGCTGTGGTTCATATAGATATATTATTATATAATATTATAATATTATATATATATACCTATATATATAATATATAATATATATATATATATATAAATATATATATATATATATATAATAATATATTATATAATATATATATATATTATATTTAGTTATATATTTATATATATATATATATATATATATATATATATATATATATATATATATATATATATTTATTTATATCTATATAGATATAATAACTTTTTGAATATTCCTGCTTTTAAATTTATTTTTCAAAGTTAAATTCTGATTATTTAAAATAATTTACCTGCTTGTTATTTTGTTTAGTCTAACTGGAGTCATTTCATCTTTAGTTTATAAAAAAAAGGGAGTCGTGTCTTCTACCTCCGGTATATCAGCACCCCTAGAGAAAAGAAATATTTTTTTCCCATGGCGCCTAGCCCGAATCTTTATTTTGTTTAAAAGAATAATTCGACGGTGTGTGGAAATTCTCGAATCCATCCGAATCCGAATCCACGTAAAAAGCTTGAATCCGAATCCGAATCCATAACTTGGAGGAGGCTTCCAATGATTTTTTAGCATTAAATACAACCAACCAAATTTGACATATTTCTTTTCAAATATTTATGAGATATATAAAGAAAATTGTTTTTCATTTAAATTTTTTTGCTCAAAGGTTTACACCGAAATTAAATTTTGCATAATATGGGTTATAATTATTAATCATATCCATTATAAAATACTTATATATATATATAATATATATATATATATATATATTATATATATATATATATATATATATATATATATATATATATATATATATATATATATATATATATATATATATTATATATAATATATATATATATAATAGGGTGATACAAAAATCCTATGGTAAAGAAATTTGGTAACTGATAAAAATGCAAAATTAAAAGGTAAAAAGTCTATAAAGGTATGACGTAATTTGCTTAGTTTTCCGTCTGGCTGTCTGTAGGTGTTTTGTTACTAAAATATTTTGTATCTACGATAACCAATTAGTTACAAACCCTATATTTTGGATGAGTACTGTTGTGTGTAGTGCTAATGACGACCAAAAGAAGTATCAAATTACTATTAAATTAAAAAATTGGCGGCCGTTAAAAAGTATTTCAGGCGACATTCCATGAAAGCGGATGACTTATTTTAAAATGTTAAGTAACCAAAAAACACCTATTGTTTTACGCAGAATCAAATGGTATTACATTTAATAAATTATGACTATTATAAGGAGAATATAAATTTAGCAATTGGAAACATCTATTTAAATTAAATAACAACTTCTCCACAACAGCTATCTTCCTTCCATTAAACATTATCAGCACAATTGTTGACCAAAAAACAACCAACTACTGTATTACAATAAATGCATTGTCTGTTTGTGTTACACATTACAATGTAACTCATGGACTGTGTGTGTCTCTTACGTGTTTCTTTCGGGTTATTGGAAATATGACGTAAATACCACGTGTATTCATACTCTGAAATAGCTGACATGCATCTAATGTATAGGATGGCACGCTGCAATAGTTCTGCAGCAAGACGCTTGTCAAGAGAAATATCCCAACCGAATTTGTCCAAGCGCAAGTTTTTTGCCACTATTCATCAACGCCTGTCTGGAACAGGGTATTTGCAGTCCAAAGAACACACTAATGCAGGCAGGGAGGGGGCCCCCGATCTACTATGACGTTGCATTTAGAAGAATTAGTCTTAATGAAATTTCTGAGCATCCTGAAAAGGGCACGCGAGAATTGTCACTACAGTTAAATTCGAACCAATCTAGTACTTGGAGGTTACTACACGCAACAGTTACACCCATACCACGTCCATCAGGTGCATTACTCTATTGCCACGTGACTATGCTCCTCGTATTGTTATTTGTCAATGGTTTTTGAACAAATGTATTAACCCAAACTTTTAACGAGGTTTTATTTACGTCGAGGCGCTCACTTTACAAGCAACCAGCATATCGTTAACGTCATAAACGAACACATTTGCGCAGGACGAGAATCCTCAGTGCCAATTAAACAGAATCGTCTCAACAATCAGCTTCAGTAAACATTAGGCAGGAATTTGCATGATCATGTACTGATGTCCAAGCTCTCCCAGGGTTAATGCGCATTAATCTACATTAACTTTTGTGAACATGAGCTCCTTACCTGGTTTGATGATGTTACCTTCTTCAGTTTCGCGCCAAAAACATGTGGTTTATTCATGATGGGACTCCTGCACACTTTAGTGCTGCAGTTCGTGAACACCTGAATGAGACCTTTCCCAATCAATGGATAGGTCGAGGTGGCCCAGTTACGTGGCCAGAGAGGTTACCAGACCTAAATCCTTTGGATTATTACCTTTGGGACATTTAAAGACCTTAGTATACTCTTCTCCAATCCACACGTTGAATACCTACGATAAGATTATTACGGAATTGAAAACGATCAAACAGACTCCTGGAATATTTGAACGGTCCGACAATCGATGAGAAACGCCGGACGGCTTGCATTGGAACGAATAGGAGGTCTATTTTTAACATCATCCTTAGTTCTATTGGTATCATTTGTAGGTTTAGAAAACCAGTATGTTTATGGCTACAAAAAATTAAACCTACATATCAATAATAATATGCTCTATTTACCACCTATCCGAATGAGTTGTTCGTTCCTCAAATACTTTTAAAGTCCGCCATTTTTAAATAGTTTGTAACTTACTTGGTTTCGTAGATACAAGAAATTTAGCCTAAAAACCATACAGGACAGCCAGACGGAAAAACTAAAGCCACATTACGTCATACCTTAACTTTATTTTTTGCATCTTTATCAGTTTACCAAAATTTTACCATAATTTTGAATCACCCGTATATATAATATATATATTATATATAGTATATTATATATATATATATAATATATATATA
>JABUQX010062642.1:57500-82500 GCA_015478945.1 Trachelipus rathkii | reverse complement strand
TAAATCAGCATATATTGAAACCTTTCAAAGGAAAATATCTTTTATATTATTAAAAAGCGCCATTATTTTTAAGTAGTTAAGTTCTTCAGCGTGTATTGATGGAGTGTCGGAAACACCGAGTTTAAAAATGTAGATTTCGAAAGAGATTTAATAGCGAGGGACCAATGTGTAACCATGGTTATTTACAGGTGTTTAGGATCGTTGCAACGATTTTCTACGCGAGTTTCTAAGCGTAAAAGTAGATGGCTTATTATGTTGATGATGGTGGACAAAAGAACTTACTTAATTAATAAGGATGGAAGGAAGGAGAGGTAAGGATGTGAGGCATTTGCCTGTGAGTAGAAATATATCAATTGAAGTACTTAAAATTATTTAGGTTGAATTTGTTACTAAAAATCAACACAGATATCCCATATAGTTATATATATATAGTTAGATATAGTATAGTATAACTATGAATATAGTATAGAAGTATGTAATGATTACTAGAGCCTATATGTAAGGGATCAATAATAATATATCAATGAAATAAGTTCGTGATATAATATTAGTTATATATATATATGATAAATAATGTATATGATAATAAAAATAAGTTATATAGATAATAGATAAATATATTATATATATATACTATATATATATGAATGGACAAGCCTCTAGAAGAGGCCACCAAATCCATATCGCCCCAGAAATCTACGATAGCTACAGGGAAAAGGAATCATTTATTGAAATCTGTTGTAAAGTAATATTTAGGTTTAGGCAAATGTAATAAAATAATAAAGTAATGAAAAATTTGTGTTTTTTTTTGAGGGAGAGCTGACCGGCGGGCGGGGGAGATAGTATATATATTATTTGTGAAAGGTATTACATCGGCAATGTTATGGGGCTCGAGGGCGCGGGGGAAACACAGGGAGATACGGTTTCCATACCGCCGATGGGGGGAGGGTGGGAGGAACCCCGCGACACCCAAATACCAAAGAAGCGGAGGTCCGGAACCCTCCTGGAACGGAGGGGGAGAGAACTAGTCCAAAGGCCGCGTTAGTTCCCCGGCAAGGAGCCGAGAGAGCCCAACTCCGGCTCATCGGTGCTGTATTTAACCCTTGGGGATATATCTTTAGTAAAAAAAAAAATAAACAAAACTTTAACTAGAAGAAATATCTACTTATATTAACGAGTATCGTTATTTAAAAAAGTTTTTCTTTTAGGAATTCTACGTATACACAAAATCTTGGAAGTTTTTTTTTTTTTTTTTTTTGGTTAAAAATTTTTTTTTTTTTTTATTTTATTTTTTACATATCTTTTCTCATATAAATTATAATATATAGATTGATAACCAGTCCATTTTTATTTAAATTTGTATTCTATATCTTGACTACGGTTATAGGCTTGTTGATAGTTTTTGGATGGGAGATTGAATGCTTCTTTACTAGAGGTCTGAACTATTAATAAATATATATATATAAAATATTATATATATATATATATAATATTATATTATTATATATATATTAATATTATATTGCTAACATTATACCATATTTCTTGGCATGTGATATACTAGTAATATATGTTGATTCTGATGTGGTAATTAATTTACAATTATTATATTATTCACGCCATCACGATATAAAATAGTAACTCAATATTAGTATAGAAGAGTATGACTGTTCAGTCCCTATTAGCACCAGAGGAGAGTGATTCTTCTAAAAATATATGATATTCTTGACAATAGATAATTCTCTCTGGATATCTGAGATTTTTCTCGAGAAAAGAGATATGATCTATATCTAAAGTCTCAGCAAGGTTCATGAAGTGATAAATTCAATTATAATTTTAATTACTCCTTCTTTTTATAATTATATTTTATTGTACTATTATTAATATTCAAAATTCTATTAAAAAGTAAACATAGGCTATATAAATATAATATATTTGGTAGCTCCTTACCATATCACAGATTCTAAATATAACATATATTTAATGTATTAAATTTTGGATTGTTAAAATTCCAAATTTATTAATATTAATTTTTTTTCATGTAAGTAGATAGAGATTACTTCTAAATCATCTAACTATATTATACTCTTTCTTCACTACTCACGAAATAGAATGGGATCAGACCGACTATTTATTAAATAAGCAGATACATCTTCAGATCTCATATTATATTTCCTATTTAATATAGCCATAATTATATAGTTAGTCATATTTCAGTAACTTTCTTCTTCACTTTAAATAATACTAATATATCTCTATTACGTTGTCCCTTCTCTTATTTCTGACTAACCTATTCTTGTATTTCCTACCAATTCTCACTTACGACGATACGTAGTATATCACGAAATACATTATTATATATATAGTATATAATATAATATTATAATATATATATATATATAATATATATTATATATATATTATATATTATATTATATTATATTGAATATTTATATAATATTATATATTAATATTATTAAATATATATATTATATTATATTTATAATTATATATTATATACTCTGAAAAATTCATAAATATACATTAGTTTTCATACATTCTAATAAATATAATATTATAATTTATTGATATTGATTAAATATAACATAATAATTACTTTTGTTAGCTTTCAAATGTAGTATACACTGATTATATATATTATATATACTATATACATATACGTAATTTTTAGATTTCTTTTTTTTCAAGATATTTTTATAAACAACTATAAACCGTATATCATTTACTCCTTATATATTTTATAAAAAATATAGTATATATAAGATAAGTACGATAATATAATGTAGTATTATATTAGTGTGAGTATATAAAATATGCATATTATATTTAACAAAGGCTCCAATATATATATATTTTAAACTAAGTGTTAACCAAGACCCATAATTTATAGTAGCTTTTATTTAAAGTTTATATATATACTTCATAATTTTAGTGAGATTATAAAAATAATATTTATTGCATACTTATTTTTAAAATTATTTAGTTTAATTATTTTATTATTAATATAATGATAAGATATTAATCCTATAAATTTCAATATATATATATACTAAATTATTGTTGTTTATTATATATATGTTTAAAATATTAAGTATTATATATATATATATATATTATATATATAAATATTATATATGAATATATATATTATAATATAATTATATAATATATATTATAGATATAATTAATTTATAATATATATATTAATATATATATATATTTAATATTATAATATATAATATATATATATATAATATATATATATATTAATATATTAATAATATAATTAATTAAATAATTAATATATTATTATATATATAATATTATATCAGGTGGCTGAATATATGACGTCAGTCATCATTAATTTATTACGCTCGGCATATGTCATTATATGATATACCGATGTGACGTAGTGAGTGAAATAAAAGAAAATAAATCAATCATGAATTTTCAAGAAATATTCGGCTTAACTCTCTCTCGCATTATTATTTCATTTTCATTAACCGAAATATATATCCTATATTATAATATTTCAGTGATATATATATATATATTTTATATATATATATATAACGAATTAATTTTCGCTATTCTACGGGTATATTATATATATATATATATAATTATATTAATATAATATATATATATATAATATCTATGTATTATATTATAATATATATATATATATATATATTAAGTATATGCACCGCAACAGGCGGATCATTACATGAAATATAATATTTAATAACATAAAATAAGTAATCTGTAAGTTGTCGGATCAATTGCGAGCACATTATCAGTATTATTATACGTAAAAATAATAGGTTTATATTCCTAATCAATCTTACGGATCATATTTAGACGCCAAATTTAAGATGTGTATGATGAAATTAAAGTATAAAACTTAAACAACTTGGCTGATGAACATCAAAATACAAGATGAGATGTGCGGTGAAGATTATTTATCCTATTTGAGGCGTGCGACAATCTTTTTGTTTATGCCAATATTAGAAGCTAGTATATACGCTATATATATGAGGATAGGTGCTGATTTCTACCAACTTATATTATCTCCTCGAGATCTTGCTTGTATCACAATACTCCGACTAGTCTTAAATTTATTAAAAGAAATTATTCCCTGCATAAATTCACTGATCCCTATTTATATATGTATTCATTTAATGTAGATACGCAATTACGAGATATTCAATGTGCGCAGCTACGGATAGGACATGTCCTAAGGACTGCTTAACCATTTCCGCAATTATATTCATATCCAGTAATATGCCATCACTGCTTTTTTTACTGCTGGATACAGAATAATTCGGAATAAAAGTGCATTAAATCCTACTTTTAGAAATAATATATGTTTTTATAGGTAACATGTTTCGAGATAACATCTAATACAATTGGTAATGGAAGAATGCCAAATGACCTGGACAGCTTAAAATATTGGGCAATAGAATGTATAATCATCTCATTGAAATGACTAGTCTGTGTCTTGAGAATCCGATCATTGTTCACCCAAGGGATTAGAAAACTGCACTGAACGATCTATTGTATGAGAGTTTTGTTATATTGGGACGCGAAGTTACTTTTGACTAGAAAGACAATAGATCTGAATTGACTACTGATGTTATGTGTGCTAGGAAAATATTTATGACTAACTGAGGTATACCATGGTTCATCTAATTAGTAAGTTATACTATATTTATTGTAAAAGTAGTAAGAGATAGCTGCTCTCGGAGTGTTATTTCCAGTCAGATGGTTAACACTTGTGTGAATTATTGCTCAGAGAAGTTAGCTGGTGTTCCTACTAATTCGTCTATGGATATTCATCATGCATACGATGCAGAGTGTAGATGGTCGGACTGATTATTGACAATTCCAATAGCTCAGTTTAAAGATAGCGTATAGTGCCTTCGGTTCCTCAGTTATGGGTACTTCGGTTTACGGATATTGAAGAGGAGTTATTAGCTATAAATTAGAGTCAAGTATCATGTTAAGAGATATGGCAAAATATCAGGTACATTGGATCGAGTAATATGCTCTCTGACTTCATAAGTGGATAACACATGGTTTTTTTGTCTTTATTCGTGTTGCATTGCAGGTTACTTTTTCCACCTAATATTCCCCATGCCTTCCTTGTTGCTCATTCGGGGTAATCCTAAAGCGTTTAAAAAAAAATTTCGTCCCGATGCTGCGCGCATCTAAGGCTTGTCATCTGCCGTACCCTAAAAGAGCAATCATGGATCACCGATGGAGAAACCTTGACGCATAATATATATAATACTATATATATATAAGTTGTGACATGTAACACGTACTATATGTTGAAACCACTTTGTTAATGAAAACTTGATTTCTGACCTTTCTCATAATGCTAACCGGAATAGATAAAACTTGGTTATTTTAAAGCTTTAAAAAGTTGGAATTCCGTTCGACCATAGATTGTGTTTGAACATGCTATCCGTCATATATATGTACTCAACGATTTTCTGGTCTGAGTGTGACTCGAGAAAGAAATAAGCTGGGAATTATTTGATGGACCACAAATACGGATATAAACATCACCTCAAACTTTGATGCAGCCTGCCTTTTGCTACTAAAGATCAAGTATGACTATTTCCGTATAGTTACTAAGAGACGATGGCTGAATGTCTTTTAATCGAATGATAGACTACTCAGACTGGTCCACATATTTATCTGGGTAAAAAAGGAGAACAGAAATCCATTGGAGAACCACACTCAACAATTGTATACGGTAACTAGTCACATATTGACTATTTTCGTTTATTTTTCTATTGTCATACTCCATCGCGATGCGCATTGTGAAGACCTATTCGGGAGGGATGTGCACCAAAGTTTCATACCGTCTACATAACACGTTACGTAGATGACCAACACGCAGGTATTTAAGTTGAGTGAGAATTATACTTCAGACACGTGAACTACAGAGTTGTAAGAGACATTTACACAGCCTAACATGTGCAAGAAAGAAAGAAGCGCACAAGAACGAATATACTAGCTGGCCGGTACCAAAAGTAAATCACATAAAAGACTTCTTGGGCAGAACCTGCATACCCCGTTTTTAACTCTGTACCCGATTTGCGTTATCGATGAAGGCGGGGGGACTAGGTGTTATTCCCTCGACGTACCTGCGCTGTGTACCTATAGATATGAAGACCAGCTATTAAAGTACGAAGATTACGACGGGAAAGATCGAGCAATTCTTTAAGAGAGAATAATGGAAGAGCCAGGAAGATGGATAACAGTGATGAGCGATAAAAAGGGCAAAGAATTAGGGGTCGAGTCATCAGCTAAGGGTGGCAGAGTGAGTTGTGAGTGGGATAAATCAATATGAATGGAGAAGACCGAACAATTACGGTATAGATATGGTCAGCTTGACCGGACATGAAGTTGAACAGGAAGGAAGGAGAAAGGCGCTCCATCGAACCATTCCGAAAGTGTTCCGACGTAAAACTCTTGCACAGTAGATCGTCTCAGAAGAGAAAGTTACGTGAGGACTGTGTCGAACTCGGAAAAGAGGGAAGTGAACATTAATATTTAATGGCGATAATTAGACTGGAGAGCAATGTAAGCCCAACAATAGAGAGACCGCGAGTGTTACCCTGTTGCGGATGCAGTGACGCTGCCACTTAATTCATATACCTCTCGTTGCATAATGCTTTTGGATATGCAAAGCGCTCGCTCCCACCGTATTTCACCTCTCTGTTATTTTTTCATATTATGAGTGAAGTCTTGAAAACCATAATCGTTAAATGATAGTAATAGATATATTCTTAACCACATAGCTAGTATCTTATCAGAGAAACGGACGAAACAGCCCTTGTGGAGTTGTACATCTCACGGTATAAGGCAGAGTAATAGTGTTTATCGTATTTTCCCCATGCCTTTAATTAGAATTACGATGAAGATAGTAGAGTGTTCCCAAGATCTGAGTGATAGAATATATGAGAGTGAGAGCTTAATAGGGCGATTAGATTTTGAAGGTTACAGACGGCATTCCTTTTATTTATAGGATAGGTTGATCATGGGGCGTGCTTCTCAAACACTGGAGCGAGGAAAGTTTCTAGTATATTTGAGAATAATAGATAATATAGTTGACGAGTGGCGGAGTGTACATAGCATCGTTAAGCATCTTGTATCCCTTTCAAAACTCGGTAGAGTGAGGAACTTGCATCCGGCCACCTAGCCTTCGGTACTCTCACCAGTTGTCGCGACAGATCAAACGCAGGATACGGGTAGACCCTAAGTAAAATGGTATATAAGCAAAATAAAAGGTTAAAGACATAGGACATACTGAGTAGAGTAAGAAGGAGAAGTGAGAAGAGGAGGGAATCGCCTAAGATAATCGTACTCTACAAAGTATGTATAAGGGAATATATGCACTTCATTGCCAATCACTCACAAAGTAATAGTTGGCCTTTTATTTATCATGATTATTGGAGATGTATAGATAATCAAGAGGTCATACATATCTAGTATAAAACTGAAGAGGGCGAAAAATGAATGATTTAATAAAGGATAAATTGTTAAGAGATGTTATTTGGCTAAGAGGCCATGAAATAATGATTTAGTTTAGTAGGTAGAGTATATTTCCATAAGAATGTGAGTATAATTTAGCATAAGGCAGGTAATTTTAGTTCGATGTTAGATTTATTTTTTTGAGAGAACTAGGATATATATCAAACTAATGAAATAGTTCTGGTATATTACTGTAAATAACAAGTATGGACTTTGCAGATGTATAAAACGCTCAATTTGTACAAAACACGCTCATTTAAAACTATCAAGACATTTAGAGAGTAATGTCTCTTTTTTTATGTATTATTGTGAAAGTTGCATTGTCATGGAAAGATAATTACTGTTTTGAATGACTTAGCATAGAGAGAAATTAACTCCGTTTTACAACAACCTCAAGTATTATACTGTAAGCTTTGACTAAAGTTTAACTATTGCTCTAACTGTGTTGAATTTAGGAAAAATCGGTACTTTTAAGAGTTCTAAAGAGCTTCTCTCATACTGATCGAACCATGATATATGAGGATAATAGAAAAGATTTATGTTATTGCTTGTATAAAAGAATTTAGAAGAGAAAGTCTGATAATTTAGAAGTTTATAATCTCGTTTATTAGCAATCATGGCTTTCTCGTTACAATAACGAATTGTAAATTAATCTCTATAGGCGATATACACCATTCAATATTAAACAAATATTAGTAAGGTTCTTCAGTATCAAAGGCCGAGTACGGTCTCAATGTTTAACGCAGAAACCGTTCAAAAGCTATGTTTCATATCTCACACATCGTTTTTTTCTTAGCTTTATTGAGTAATTTGCATATAGCAATGAGAAACACTATTATTTTTAGTCAGAAAATTGTCTCGACAGCAATCGCTGTGAAAAAAACCCCTTTCACCAGCCTCTCTCAACCATAATTTGATTTGCTTAGGCTTATCTAATTAATGTTCGTTATATTTTGTTCTATAATTATTGCTTATAACTTTCACTCTATAGGCAGGTTGATAAAGATGTTGAGATTGGAAATTAAAAGAGAAGATAAGCTGGTAATTTTAGAAGTTAAAATTTTTTATTAAAAATCAGGTATTTCACACTAAATGAAGTTATAAGTTTTTGTAGGCAGTATTGTAAGTAAAATAAGCGAAAATAAGATTGCGAAAATATTATGTAAAAAACTAATTTAAGTAGCATCCTAAAACTATTAATTTATAATTTAACTCTGCTTATTTGAAATTGTGCATTTCAAGTGATTAAACTATAATTTTTCAAATGCGTGTGAAGGACATCACGTTAAAAGAGCTACATATTGTGTAAAGAATTAAACCAAAATTAATCTATCTCTCAAACTGTTTGAAATTCTCGAAAAATCGTATGTTGTGTAAGAGTATACTATATATTGGTGTGTGATTGATGATAATATTAGAAATTGAGTCGTAAATATTTGAGTAAAGTTATATTTATATATATTTAAAAGTGAGGATTCGATTCAACAAAACTTTTTGTTTAAGTGATGTTGGAATATAAAATTAACGAGAATATAAGTGATGTGTTCTTATTACAAACACGATTCAATTATACTTACACCTAAAACAATTAATAATATCTCTTGTCTTTGAACTTTGCATATAATATTGAAATTGTGACATTGCGGAGTGGAAACAACATGTATTTATTTCTAAATGCTCAAAGTTATACGCGTTAAAAAATGCAAATTTTGATGATATTTACCAAATAATTTCAAATGTTGAATTTACGGTAAAAAAATCGTGAGTTTTGGATATTTGCACTTCTAGAGACTCTTGATAGGTGAAAATGTTGATAGAATAAGTAATATAGCATCCGTAAATATCTCATAGATTAGTTAAATTCTTTTTATTTTAAAATAAGGAATTCTATAAAATTAATTTATGAATTATCAAAGATATTCTAGGTATTAGTTGAGAAGACACAATATCTCTGTAAAGAAGTCTCAATTATAATGTATCTAGTAAAAGATATAGTGGTCTCTAGATCATCCTAGGAGCACAAGACTCAAATAAAAAACTGTTTCTGCTTTTTTACTGCTTTATAATTTAGAATAATATGTTTGGCACTATTTACATAGTGCAATAGATCACAAGATATATATACTCTCGCACTCAGTAAATAAGAATACCGTTTAAAACAAACTGCTCATAGTTTTGAAGATAACCAAATACACGTAATATATAATAAAGAACGGAGTCGAAACCAGTGTTCCAATTTACTAGTAAGTGAAAATTTTAAGAAAAAAGCGTAATTATAAAAGTATATAATTTTTTATTAAACCAGGATTTCACAACTAATAGAATATTGGTAATAATAAACAAATTATAGAAATTTCATTCTCAATCCAAGTATCAAGTGAATTAGACACTAAAACTAATTATATTTAAATTCGTTTTTGTCTGTTTTTTTGAAATGTATACTGCAATGCTTCATATTGTGTGGGAAACCACATGAATATTTTTAGTGTGCGTGTGTGTGGAATGACTACCTCGTGAATAATATAACTCAATGTTTATAGAGCATATTAGCGCAAAATTTGAAATGTGAAATTTAAGTAAGAAAATATCGTACTTTTAAGAGTTGCTAAGAATTGTAAAGTAGTGAAATATTATATAGAAGTTAAAGAACGATATTTATTTTAAAGTTTGTAATGATTTACAATATCCTATATATATATAATGATAACATTAAATATATATAAACAAGCCAAAATAATATTGGTATGATATATAAAAACAAATATTGAAAATATTTCAGTATTAAAAATATCGCTCAATTGATATAAATATGTCTTCCACTCTCTACAAACTATGTAAAGTAAGTTCTGCACTTGTTTCCGCCCCTTCCCAAAAGTTTATGACCATATCAATCACATTTTTATTATCTATTTCGAAACTTGGCTGCATATATTGATTACCAGTTAAAAGAAACTCAATTTTGATATAAATATTTATCTAAATAAATTTTAGATGAGCTGAAATTTAGAAAAAAATTGTTAACAGGAAAAAGTAATCTTTATTATTGAATATGATAAATATTGCAAAATGGTAACAATGGTAATAAAATAACTGTCTACTTCAAATGAAATATTATGTAATAGTAATTCATCAGTTATTCATCGAACGTATATTGTGATAAAGTTACTAAATTATATTTATGGAACTATATATCTAATTAAACAGAATATGGACTTAATGTGTCATTCCAATTAAAATATAAGTAGTATATCTTATCAGGGATCGATCTTAAGTATCTAACAATAGATAGAAAGCATAATACAACTATTTATGGTAACTGCTCTAGTTTTTATTACGTATAATAAGATGTTTCGATATTGATAAAAACAACATAATTAAATGTGTCTATCTAACATTTTAGTAATGCTAGCAAAATATAACCTCGTTCTATACATATTACTCATTTTGATGATGTTACCAATATAATTCAAATGTTTGAATATTTAGGAAAAAATGTTGTCTTCTTAAGAGTTCGTTGAGAACTTGTAATGTCGAAAATTATAAAGAAATAAGTCGTGTCAATTTTCGAACGTCATGTATCTTTTTTTATTATAAAATAATTGTCTCTCTCTCTCATATATATCTCATAGAGTGCTTTCAATATGTTTGGGGTCACCCTTTATTTATATAAAAAGCCAAAATAGTGAAATCTTTCATGACAGAAAACTGAAATTGGTCAATTATTTAAGAGACGACGTAAAGTTCGAATTCACATAAAATATCTCTTTTCTGCTTGATTTGAAATCCCGCATATTCCAAGGTGTAGAACAAATATATTCATGTGTGTGTCAATTGTTAGAATACCGTAAAATAACATCTTATTTAAGCGTAATTGGTACGCAGAAGAATAATTGTGCACAATGTGTGAAAAACTCTTAGTGTTAGAGAAGAAATTCGTACTATTATATTTCGCTTCGACTTAGAGTAAAATTATGATAGAATGTAAAAAAACTTTAAGAGAATAAAGCAGGTCAAATTACTATGGTATATATCATGCGGAAATTTTTTTATTAAGAATATATGGCTATTTACTCTGATTTCTGATCAGGAAGAATTATTTTTCGAAGGCATAATTTATTAAATATATACAATAAAATATATGAAAATATTCTATATAAAAAAAGTTTTTTAATTTTTGATTCAGCATCACTCACATAACAGAGACAAGTTTAATCATTTTAAATTTCTAACTCTCCATTTTCCTGTCATTTTCTAGAAATAGCATTTTATGAAACTACAAAGGAGTAGTTTTTTAAGATAAGTGCTCTGAAAATCTCGTGTGCTCTCTGTTTAAGAGAGATTCGTCACCTAGACTATATTATAAAGACTAATAGACCAAGGTAAATTTAAATCAAACATTGTTATAGTATAATTTAGAAATGTCGATACATATAATTTAAGAGGTTCGAATAACTTTTGATTTTAGAAGTTCAAAAATTTAACGAATATTATTTAGTCGTATGTTGAGTTTTATCAGCATATAATTATAGGTATGTCTAGTATTAAAACAGGTGTGTTTTGCAAAATCGTAATAGTATTGAAATCTTCTTCATTAGGCTATATAGTAAAAAGGCTAGATATTGTGAAATTTATCATGTTATAATTAACTCCAGAGAACATTTAACTCATGATTTTAGAGACATTCTGAAATACATCTATTATAATTAAAAATTCTACGTATTTCTGTACTTTTTGTAAATATAGCTAATTTCAAATGAATAATACACATTATTTTATAAATTTGTGCTTGAAAACTTATTATTACACTCGTGTGGTAATAATACTCAATGTTTAAGATTTTATCCAAATTTAATTCAAATATTAAATTTAGGAAGAATAATCGACTATTGTAATAGTAGTTTCTTAATTCGTTAAATGTGTGGATAATTAAATAAATATAAGTACGATTTTATAGATGTTTTAAAATTTATGGTAATTTAATAATAATAAACAGTTTTCTTAAAAATAATTAAAATTAATTTGGTAATATTAAAAACATCAAAAATATTTAGTATATCTTTAATTACAAAAACTCGCTGCTCATACTTCTGGATCACTCTAAGAATACAATTTTTAGATAGAATTCGTCTTTTCTGATTTTTGCGTGTATTTGTGTCATTCTCAGATGTGCCACTTATATTAGTTTTCAGGAGATCACTGTAAAGTTAAATACGGTTAAAGACTCCTAATTATTCACGTATTTGCGTAAGTACATGTTAAATTGTTAGGAGAATTATGACGCAAAATAGGGTACGATACTTTAAAGGATTACTTGCTCATAGGAATCTGTAATTCGTTCGTAAATGAATTTAATGAGAAAATTCGTTGTTAAAATTTTATAGAAGTTATTAATTTTGTCTCCTATAGTCAGGTTTTCACTATATCTATCTAAAGAAATATTTTGGTTATATAAAATTATAATATTGTAAAATTTCATTATAAAACGTTAATTTAAGCAAAAACAAACTAATATTAATATATAAATTTCTAATTTTCATGCATTTTTGTAAAGCAGCGGAAGAAAATGAAACACTAATTATTTTTATACGTTTCCAAATGGCTAGAAATCCCGTATAATAGAAAACTCATCCAATTTCTTCAAGTAATTACTAATATATTAATGCTTCATCAATGCTCTTTGAAATATAGGTTCGTGAAAAATGTACTTTCTCTAAGAGTTCTAAATTCTGTAATTAGCTGGAAAAATTTAAGATTAAAATAAGCGTAATTTATAGAAGTTTAAAAATTTTATTTATCATATCTCTCTAAAATTACAGTATATATATATATATCATGAATAATTTTGGTATATAAAATACAAATATATAATATTACATTTACAAATAACTCTTTATCCAGAATTCTCTAAGACTATATAATACTAGTATACGCTTTGTCTGTGCTCATGTTTTGAAATTTAGCAATTTAATGGAAAAGCGACTTATTTTTCAAAAATGATTACCAAACTTTTTTAATTGACAAATTAAACGTCTCTAATATTTATAAGTGAAATACCAAAATATATTTCTTACAAAATTTTGTGCTCCAAATAGCACTCTCTATTAGAAAGTAAATCGTATCTTTTAAGATATCTAATATTTGTATATGGTAGAAACACTATTATTATTTAAGCAAATAGCTTTATATTATATCTAGAAGTTATAAAATTTCACCAGCATTAGAAAGATAAATCCTAAGAATTAGATAAATAAAATTAGCGTGATCTGATATTAAATTCTATGTGTTAAATAAATACAAGATTATTGTATTAGTCATCATATTACAAATTACGACAAATAAGTATATATATTTACTCAACCTCATAAGTGAATTTTATTTGCGCTATTTATGCTAACATTGGAAAGAGTGAATTTTGAGTAGAGTGTAATGTCATAATTATATTATTTTATTCAAAATTAGCTAAAATAAGGCGTGTATGAATCTAAATTCATATAGACTCTGATAACAAATGATTTATCATTATAGATGTTGTAAATTTTAAAGAGTAATATAATCTCCTACTATTCTTATAGAGGGCTTCTTATTTCATGCTTAATGTGAATAATATTTATTATTTAGAGGACATAAAGCGTCATATTTTTTAGATATTCTTATAAATTATTTTTTTTTAATAACAGTGATTCATCTCATTAGCTGTATAGTGAATAAATGGGTTATTTTTCAGAGTGCATATTATTTTAGATAAAACATAATTATATATGCAGTTTTTCATCTATTAAAAAAACGGTCTATTAAGATATTCATATATAAACTATATTAATTATATAATTGTCAATTTTATTTAATAATATTTTTGATATATAGTGCTATTTTCAATAGTGTTTAACCATGTAATGTTTTATGTTTTCAGGTATAATATAGATTCAAAAATAATAATATGCGTCGTTAAAAATCCTACAAGTGTTTTTATTGATTTGCGCAAATAAATATTTCATATAATGTTTTTTGAATATGAGTTTCATAGGAAATAAAATCCGCTGTTTTCATTTATTAAGAGTTCTCTCTCTCTCTCTCGTCTCATTAGTTTGAAATCCAACTCATATTTCTAGGTAAGTAATTGCAAAACAATCTCAAAGTTAAAATATTCATTTTTATTTTCAATATAATATCAAATCTTCAAGTGCTGGTGAAGGACCTGAAAATAGTTCATGATCTAATATAAGTTATATAATTATATATTTCACCATGAACAATTATATTTGAAATTCATTTATCAGATAGTTAAGAAACCATTAATAAACTTATTGGAACAACCTAAAATACATTTAAATAAATTTTTACATATTCTGCTGTTTTTAGTGAACATAATTGACTATTCTCTACGATATGAAACTCTCTGATTTATTATACAGATTATTGTCATGAAAAATTACCTATATACTATTAATTTGTCTATGACCAGCAGCAGCCATAATAATTTCATTAATGTTGGATAATTTTGGATAAAAATCAACCAAGATTTGTTAATATTATTTGTAATGAATGAAAAAATATTTAGAATAAAAGCTCAATACCTTAGTAGTTAAATTTTTCTTTATTAAAAATTACTAATTTTTTTTACAGTGTACTTAATAATTTATATTGATAATTGCGCATGGGCTATGTAAAATTTTACAGCTGTAGAAAGAAATTTGAGTGCTAATTTTATAAGACGTCACAGTATAAAATACAAAATAAAATTACTACAGACAGAAATACTAGCATTAAATTGCTGATATTCAATCCACACATTTTTTTTTCAAATGCTGGAAAATACCGTTAAAATACTCAATATTTAAGGAAAGTTATAGCAAAAAGACAAATGAATAATTATTAGTAGATAAACATGCGACAAAATTGAAGGATAATTCAATAATTTGTTAATTATATTAAAAATATTTTAAGTAAAAGTCGGTGCAAAATACTCATATAAGCTATAGTTATATACATCTCTCTTATTAAAAACAGGTTTTCACATAACTAATGAAAAATATTTGGTATATATATTATAAACAAAATATATTTGAACCAATTTTCATATCCTTATACATAAAAATCTGTCAAATTTAAATAGTGAAGCACCTACACATATACTATTAATAATATTCGCTTATTACTGCATTTTTGAAAATCGATTGCATTTTCTACATGAACCCATATATAATTTTTTAAATATTGAAAAAGAACCGTTTAAACTAACTTCTTCAATGTGGTTTAAGATATTCCGCTAATATATATCATATAATGTATGATATACCTTATATAAAATCTGTAACTTATATATAGTTCTAAATTTTTGTAATGTGCAGATAATTTGTTACCTCCTTGAGCGTAATTTTGTAAGTTAAATTTTTTTATTATGATGAAAAAGGTTTTTCACTCTAGAAAATGATAATATATTGTATATAAATATAATACATATGTTTCAAATTAATATTTCATATATTTTTTAGGTACAATTTTAAGTGGTTGGCTAGGATACATAATTTATCATATATAATCTTCTATTATCTTGTTTGTAATAATAAGAAGAATATTTCTTATGAACAATTACTTACAATTTGTAATCAAAATATTATTTTTGATATCAGATGTGCTGGTAAAATAAAAAATGCCTCGTTATTCTTTAATGTAATGAAAATTAAGTTATATAATTTATTGTGAAATATTTTATAAAAAATAATTTCAAGTGGTTCAAATATTTTATCCGGAAACACGTATCTTATAATAGAGTACGTTAAGTTTTTTCTCTACACCTTATGTGAATGTGCCCACTCTCCGCGATATATATATATTTTAATATTTAACACGAAGGTTTTTCATTCTAACATAATGAATAATATTTTCGGTGGTTGATATATTATTATCAAGCGTGAGTTCGCGAAATAATTCAATTAAAGAGACTCGTCCCAAAATTTAGATTAAGCTCTAAAAACTTAATTACTATACCAATTCACTATTATACTACTGAGACAATCCCTAAAATTTCATGTGCTTATTTGAATATAAAAATTAGCATTTTATGTAAATTATCTTATTTATTTATTTGAATTGCTGAAAATCTTAAAAAAACTCATATATTTATGACTTAAATAAATAAATATTTTACAAATGTTATGAAATTTATAAGAGTGAAAATAATCGTACTTTTATAGGAGTAGTTCTTTAATAAATATTGTATGTTGAAAAATTTAATATGATAATAATATATATAATATGTGACCTCAATTTTTAGAAGTAAAATATATTTTATTATATAAAAGAACAGAATTTCTTCTCTTATGATAATATATTTGGTAATATTAAAAAAACAAAATATATTTAAAAATTTGGAAAAATTTCCGTTTCAATTTAAGACACCTAAACTATTAATAACAGATAACATTATCTTTCCTCTAAATAGAAAAATTCTGTTCATAGTCAATGAAACACATAATATTTTTAAATGTTGAAAATATATCCAGGTTGATTAAAAAACATACCTAATTATAATAATGTGATAATTGTAACAAATAAATGTATTCATAATTGTTTGAATATTCTCGGAAAAATTACGTTAACTTTTAGTAGTATCTATAAATTTTAGTAAATGTGAAATATATTTAAAGAAAATAATGAGGTTACGTAATTTTATATATAGATGCTGAACCACTTATCAATATCTATCTACATCCACACGGTTATTTGCACAATTAATTGAAATATTTGGTATATATAAATTACAAAATTATTGATAGTCTTATATATATAATATAGTTTAATTAATATATATAACACTAAAACTATTTAATTTAATATTTACACTTTTCAAATTTGTAACTTATTAAATAGCAATTCAAATTGATACATTATTTTTTCTAATTGCTGAAAAATTACTCCGATTTATATTATTGGTAATATATTATGAAATCACCAAATATATTCGATGCGTAATATATAAAGAACGAAAAACGTACTTATTTAGAGTTATCTATAAATTTGTAATGTTGAATAATTATAATAAGAATTAAAGCGTATGTGATATTAAATGTATTTTATATATATAAAATCATATACATTGAGGTTTACACATATCTCTAATGAAAGAATTATTTGGAATAAATAATATTATTTATTATTATTTTTAGAAAAACAAATTATTTGTATAAATTATTGAAATTTAGATAAAAATTATTTCAATTTAACATACATTCTCTAAAAAACTATATTATTATAATATACATCACTTTCTGTCTCTAACTTTGAATTGTACCTACATGCCATAATAATTATACTTTTATCATAATGCTTGAATAAATATCACGTAAATAACTACAATTAGTAAGTAATTTACCAATAGTATAAATTTCAATATGTGATAAATTTAGGATAAAACGTTACTTTTTATATAATAATTATCACTTAAATTCTATTGTTATCATTAATTCTATTTAAGTAAAAGGGTAATTTTTGAAATTGTTTAAATTTTTTATATTAATAATAAAATTTTATCACAAACTTATAATAGAATATATATTTGGTATATATAAAATACATTTATAATTGATTTATTTCAATATTAATAAAGGGCATCAATTTAAGACACCTTAAAACTATTATATATATTCGCTACTCTTTTTTATCTAAACATTAAAATAAAACACATTATTTTTTTTTTTATGCTAGATAGAAAAAAGTGTCCGTTGAAATAACGATATAATAAAAAATATTAATTCTAATAATTTTCAAATGTTTTTAATATTTATGGTGAATAAATTCGTATCTAAAATTTAAACCATAATTTTAATGTGAAATATATATCAGCTGCAGGAGAGGAAAAGTTTGGAGAGCAGGAATAAATATTCTCGATTTAGAAGTAGGTTTTCGGAATTACAGGCTTTTGAGGTGACTTTCTTGAAATAGAGAAAGAATAAAGAAAAGGAAGACGGAATGCAAGAAGCTATAAGTACATCTAAAACAATGGAACTAAATAGTAAGTAATTTTATTATATTGCAATAGCATTTGGTGAATGAAAAGTATAACATAATTCCTTCATTATGAATTTTGTTTTACAGCGAGTGATGATGACATAAATAAAATCAAAGCTGAAACTTCAGAAATGGATTCCAATGTAAATAGTAACATTTCTATACACACAAATACTTCAAAGAAAAAACGACCACGAAATGAGATAATGACCAGAAAATTAGGAGCATCTATTAGCAAATGTTAAATACGTGAAAGGAGTGCAGTTCACCTACTGAACGCGTGTGTAGAAGCAGAACATTTAAATCCTCCCGATTATACCATAAATAAAAAAGAAATATATATATATATATCGTAGGCACTGTGCTGATTTAATTAAAAATACGTGATTCGAATTAAACTTAGTTGCAGTTTGTTTTTTTTTGTTTTTTTTTTAATACAGATTACCACAATTCATGGGCAGGGCCCTTTTCAAGGAGGTGCCAGATTAACAATTACAATTCATTGGAAAACTAAGCTCGTAGTAAATTTATCGGGTGTAAAGGTTGAACATTTAGCTATTATAACCACTTCAAACGGAATAGAAAAACTAATGGCAGTTCCACATTTTGCAGTGGCCACGGTCTTGGAAATATGTTCATCAGTGACTGACGTCGTTGAAAATTGTAATAGAAATCGATCAAGCACTAGTGTTTGATGCAACAGCTGCAAACACTGGCAAGATAAATGTAACTGCCGTTCGTATAGAATCGAAATTAAATCAAAACTTACCTTTTATGAGATGCAGACATCAAGCTGTTGAAACTATTTTATCTTTAGTTTTCAATGAAATATTTCCTTCAACTGGCTTTGAAATTCCATTCTTTTTGGAAAATTTAAGAATTTTGGCCAAAAATTATTAAAAGAAAATTACGATGATGGAATACAAGTCATGGAAAGGTCCTGATTTAAGAAAATTTTCAAAATGGATTTTTGTTATTGTAGACTATTTGAAAAGGGGCCACATGATGATAACATGGAATATTTGGAACAAATTTTGCTATTTTTAGGAAATAAAATTTCGTGTACTGTCAAGAAACCTGGAACCTGTCATTACGCCAGATGGATGGCGAATGGGAATTTATGCGCTGAAAATTCACATATTTTGTTAGCAATTCCCACTTAAATTACAAGAGTCTGTAACACTGCTTGAGATAATTGCTTTTATAATGAAGTCTTAACAAAGTTACTTATTTAAAACTTCTTGCACTGAAAAATCACCTTTAAGCAATTTAAATATTTTGCGATTATTATTTGAGCACCTAAATAAAAAAATATCTAGCACAACCGTGAAGAAGTTTTTGAATCACCTTTACCACTTGAATGAGGAATGTGTTTAATTTTCTTTATTTAATAATGAATTGAATAATGAAACAAAATTTAAATTTGCCAAATAACTTGTACAATATAGTCTAAACTTTGATGGTAATAATGTTGTTCATATTAAAAAAAAAATTATTCTATTTGCATCAGATCGTGAGAAGCTTTTAAAACCATCAAATGATGATATCCTTATAGAACTGATAACCGAACATTCTATAAATATGTTTGAGTTTCAAATTAAAAGAAGTCTTACAATTACATTCGTCGGAATGAGTAAACAATGAATCATTTTTAAAAGGCAGAGAAATAATACGTAACTTGAAAGTAATTAATAATGCAGCAGAGAGAGGGAAATTAAACTTGTTGCTGAATTTAATAGCGCAATAACAAAAGAAGATGAATAAAAATCATTTTATTTACAAGTACACAAAGACTGTCAAAATCTTGAAAATGATTTCACCAATTCTCACAAAATCTTGAAAATGATTTCACAAATTCTCACTTGTCTTCTTAGGTTTCCTTTGTTTCAGGTTATTGAGGAATTCCACCGAAAGTTTCAAAATTCTAAGTTAGGAACACTCAGGAAACAAGTATAATAATATAAAATATAAATTTGTAAACTTAATATATAAATAAACTTAGTACTCTTCGTTTTTGTTGTTAAATTTCTAAATTTCAGTATTTCAAGAGAATATCTTAGTAATAAAATAGTTTTATGATCAATTTCAGTTGATTTAAATCTCCCCTTAAAAACTTTAGAGTCATTGTTATTTTCTGGACCTGGTAATTGATATGGTTACTTTTATATGTAATGGAACAAAATTATCTCGGTTCCCAAAGAAAATCAAATATATATATATATATATATATATATATATATATATATATATATATATATATATATATATATAGTATGTGGAAATATATATGAAAGAAAGAGTGAGTATATATATATATATATATATATATAATGTGTGTGTGCGTAAGCTTCTGTTTACCATGTGGAAAAATTATCAGCTTATAATTTTGACATTAAAATAGCATTATCAGAAAATAGGAAAAAAAAATCGAAAACTCCTTTCCTAATTTTTTTTTTTTTGTAGCTGAAAAAATTATTGCTAGAAATAAAAGATCAAATAAAAAACCTTCCAAAGTGTTTTTCCTATTAGCAAGAAAAGAAAGGAAAATTTCATTGTTATTTTGACAATATCTTTAGGGCTAAGATAGATACATTTCGTCTTGATCTGACAAACCAGCTTTCCTTTTTTTTTATCATTTTTTTCTTTTTTTGCTAGTAGAAGTGGAAAAAGATTAAAAACAATTTTAAAAAAAGTATTAAAATGATTTATTGCAAGGCTTTAAAATCACTATATTTTAGGAGCCTGCTTGTCTAATTATGATTTTTGAATATTTAATATATATTCTAAAATGTCAAAATATTTTAGTTATATATAACCATTTTATATTGTAGCGCTGATATATGTTGTATTTATATATATATATATATATATGAAAGAGGAGGAGAAAGAGGAGAGGAGAGAGAAAGAGAGAGAGAGGAGGAGGAGGAAAGAGAGAGAGAGAGAGAGAGAGAGAGAGAGAAGAGAAATAGCAGACAGACAGAGGAAAGGTCAGAAGGACAAAATGGAAGGGATGGAAGGAAAAAAGGAAGGATAGATAAAGAAGGGAATGGATGAATGAAAGGAGTGGACAAGAACGAAATCTAACCTAACCTAACCTAACCTAACCTAACCTAACCTAACCTAACCTAACCTAACGCCTTAATGTGTCGACCATTTCACCTGTCGACCATTTTCCCTGTCGGACATTTGGGCTAGTCCCCAAGGAAAGAACTTTTTTATGGTGAACTTGAGAAAATTATTGGTAAAAATATCAAAGTAGAAGAAGGGTGGAGAAAAATTTAAAGTTATTTGAATTTGTTATGAAAAAAATGATTCCATGAATCGATTTAAATTTTAAGATTTGGATTTAAAAATGAATGAGGTATCTTTCCAATTTGTTCATTAATATATCTTGTTCATTAATATATTTTAATTGTTCATTAATATATATTGTTCATTAATATATCTTAATTGTCCATTAATATATCTGAATAAAGCATTGCTTGCGTTACATCTGTTTATAGCCTGCTTTATGTGTGCTCAAAGCAAGTTTAAAAATGTTTGAGAGTTTCACAAAAAATAAAGAGTCACAGCCAATACATGGTACACAGTAGGGTTGGCCGACGCACCAGGTGTGGTGCGGTGCGGTGCGGTGCGGTGCGGTGAGGTGCGGTGGGAAGGAAGGAAGAAGGAAAAGGTGGCAGTGGATGATGGATGGATAGTGGATGGATGGATGGATGGAATGGATAAAGGTTCAGTGGAATGTGTCTGGAAATATTAAAAAGTTTTAATGTTAAAGTGTATATTTAAAAGTGAAATTGTGTTTGATACCTAGAATGACCATTTTACATCTGATCATTTTGATCATTATACATATTACTATTATTATTATTACATATACATATATATATATACATATTATTATTACATATTATTATTATTATTATTACATATATTATTACATATATACATATTATTATTATTATATTTTGTATTACATATATTATTATTATGTATATATGTATTATATATATATATATATATATATATATATATATATATATATATATATATATATATATATATATATATATATATATATATATATATATATATATATATAGGTATATATATGAGTTTTCTTTATATATTTCCTACATGTACATGTTATTATTTTTAGGATAATGGTACATACATACATATACATATACATATATATACATACATACATATATATATATATATATATATAAGATACATATATATATATATATAATATATATACATATAAACTGTATAACCAAATGATAAAAACTATTGAAAGACAAGAGTGATTTCAGAGTCGCAGTAAGGGCGAAGGGGTGAATTTTATGGAGCGATATAGAGAATTATAGATAATATTTTTTGTTTTAAATAAGGTATTAGATTAGAAAAAGAATGAAGAAATTGATTGCGAGAGATAAGTTTTATGAAAATCATAAATTTTAATCTATTATTCTGTTGAATACAGAGATCTAGGAAAGAACTCATGCTATTATTTCATGTTTCATATGTAAAATAGATTGAAGGAGCAAGATTATTTAAATCGTTTTTTAAATTGTTGAACCGGGAAATTTACTGGACATAGCGTAACCTAATATGTATGGATGAAAAATGATGGATATCAATTATTAAACGTATTTAACAGAATTCTAGATAAAGACAGTCTATAAAAGGACTTAGACTATTTCCCATGTTGGTGCCGAAAATTTGTCGAAAATATTTATGCATATTTTTATTAATTCTATTAAGTTATGGGATGGTATTGGTAATATTATATTATATTATATTATAGAATGAGTAAGAAAATCAATCAATTGGGGAAGGTGGACATTGGTGAAAAGACTAACAACGTCAAAATTGAATAATAAATGGTCGGTAGATATATTATTGTTTAAAATGTTGGATGTTTTTAATATGTGAAATAGAAATGGTGCCTAGGAGTGGAATAAGAAATTTGGTTTGGTCAGCCATTTTTGAGTTTTAAAAAATTATAGTTATTACATGATATGTCAGGGCGCAGGGGTATATCAAGTTTATGCACTTTAGGGCTGCCATAGAAGTAAGGGAAAGAAGGATTTTGCGCGATAACCCATTTGTATATGGGAATAGGAAGTAAATTTTTAACATCATTTTAAAATATATAGGTTTAGAAGTTCAAAGGATTGCTACCTAGTTTTTCGTATATGATATCGTCATTTATCATAGTTTCGGATTTAGATATAGAATCGGTATAGTTCCCGATGATAATTCCTGCGCCTTTGTCGACTTTTCGAATGATTAAATTTTTATGTTTAAAAGTTAAAACTGTAAATGGAGTTTCAAAGACGTAAGAGAAATTGGAAATTATTTTTTGGGGGAAACTCTTTGTCATTATTGGGATCTGTGCTTTGTCATTATTGAAAGATGAAGAGTATGAAAATTACTTTTAATAGAAGATTCAGGGGAGAAACAGAGACCTAGACCCAAAAGAGTATTTTCATTGTCGTAAAATTTATATGATGCTAGATTTGTCGTAGTTTCGGGATAAAAAAATTTGTTCCAATAAGAATACCGCCAGATACGAGATATATTTTCTTGTAGATGAGCACTGTATTTATTTATGGTATCCTGAATGCATGAACTAACAAAATTTATGGCGATTATAAAATAATTATGGGTAGTATTGTATTTTAATACTATGTTTCAAGTTCTACGTTTTTACCTGCCTGAGATTGCATACGATCGGGTGCATGTGTTACTAACAACTGTGAAGATTAGGAAAGCAAGTGGCCCGGATGGTATTCATTCCCATGATTTGAGGGAGTGTGCTTCTGAGTTGGCACTTATCCCCGTCCACTTCTATTTGCGATTCCTTAAGATTAATATCTTTCCTCAATGACAGAAAAGTTGGTTTCGAAAGAGGGTGACCGTTCTGAACACTCTACCTCTTAACTGCATTCTGTTTAAGATATTTGAATCTATGTTATCTCCCATTTCCTGAATCATCAGGAATCTCATTCCTTTCTATCTTATCATTGATATCGATTTTGAAGCTCAAACTCAACTGGTCAAACATCGCACTTTCTATCTTACTAATCAAAGATATTTTGCTCAAATAGACTATGAGGAACCTTGTTTGGTAACCCTTTGACTTATACAAGACTTTTGACCGAGTTTCTAATGCATCGCTGCTCTATAAGCTACCTTCTTTGGGGGTTTTCTTCACATTGCTCACCAACGTCTAGTTTTCACTCAAATTGTTTCATATCTTCAGTTGTTGATCGAACGACTTATTTTCCCCGTTTCTGTCAACTGTGGTGTTCCTCATGATGCTCTTTTCTATCTTGTTTTCATTAAAGACCATCTAAGAACCACTTCCAATTCCGTTCATTTTTTTTTTACCAACGATTTAACACTTCATTTA
>JABUQX010062642.1:50000-52500 GCA_015478945.1 Trachelipus rathkii | reverse complement strand
ATATATATATATATATATATATATATATTATATATATATATATAGTATATATATTTATATATATATATATATATATATATATATATATATATATATATATATATATTATATATATATAGCAATATATATATATATATATATATACATATATATATACATACATATATAAATACATATTACATACATATACATATACATATATATATATATACATACATATATATACATATGAAAGCATATATATATATATATATATATATATATGAAAGAGACAGAGGAGGAAGGGTATAAAGAAATAGGAGGAGAAAGAAAGTAACATAGTATACATATGGGATGCCCAATGTTGCGTGAACGCATCAAAATATTTTATGGGATGCCCAATGTTGCGTGAACGCATCAAATTTTTTTTCCCAATTTCACAGTAAAATATGGAGGACATTTTATATATAAAATACATAGTTGAATAATTTGAACATTTACAAATACTATCAGTCTACGCGATCATGACAAAATATATTCATAATTATGTTTCAACTGTTTGCCTTACCTTCGTTTGTTATATGCTATGTTGCTTGTAGAAAATGTTCAATTTCAAAATCATTCCAAAACATATCCTATAGCAGAATAGACAAGTAATACATCAGATCCACTAGCCACATTATCTGTGAAGACACTTAATTTTGATTGAAGCCAAATTGAAGCCTCGTGTGACTTACAAGTTTAAAGAAGAAAAGACAAATTTGGTGTTGCGTGAACGCATCAGTGGGCATAAATGGGTTAATATTTTCCGTTTTCAAAACATTCGTTGAAATTCATCTTAAGACTATATAATGCAAAAGGTGAATTTCTTCCTTTAATTGTATGTTCCAGAATTTCTATTCGATATTTAAATAATTAATTTTTATTGAATAAACCTACGGTACATTATAATGTTAAATTTTATAAGAAATTAACATATTTGTATTCAGTAATACATGTGTGAAGATTAGATTAAGTTTACAATGTTAATAATTAAAGTCTAGCAATTTGTTATAACTGTATTTTGCTGATCTTGAATATAAATGTAAAGTTATCGTTAATTTTAAAAGTTTTGATACTGTAGTTGTATAAACGTTCGATTTATTTAAGCTTTGGACTTTGTAACGATTTGTAGTCTTTAGTATATTTGAAAGTATTTGTCAAAATTTTTATTTAAGCATGTTTTATATTATGCAGGTAAAGAAAATAAACTAGTAAGGATTCCAGTTGTACAGAAAATGTAGAAATTTGTTTTATCAACATTAGAATAGCTACAAAGTTAATGTAAGTTATTTTCAAGTATGATGATACACAACTTAAATATTTTGATTCTTCATTTCCTTATAGCAACGTTCAATAAAAGATTAAGTATTAAAAGATCAATTCATTGTTCACTTTCTCTCTTCTGAAAACAAAAATAAAAATTTAAAAGCCATAAAATGTTAAGGACATCAGCAGCCAGAGAGACGAGTTGATGAAATGATGAATGGTACCTAATAACAGAGGATTGTAGGACTAATTGTAAATACGACGTAAATTACTTACTTTATATATATATATATATATATATATATATATATATATATATATATATATATATATATATATATATATATATATATATATATATATATATATATATATATATATATATATATATATATGCAAAGTCTTTAATCCCAAAATAATTTCCTAAATAAAACATAAATATAACAAATAATTAAAAGCTAATAAATAAATAAAAGTAATAAATCTGATTATAAATAATAATAAACCTAGATAAAACCAATAAAATGTTATAACCCAAACTAAAAACATAGCACATAACATATTAATAAATCGAATTAAACTTCACCAGCTTTCGATGTCATAACTAAACATCCTTATTCATTTGAATCTAACTTGGATACTTTGATAAAATTACCGTGCTTCTCATAGACGTAGAGATTGTCACGTGCAAAACTATGTTACTAAGTTCATTTGGGTATAGAACAAGAAATTTTCAATTTATTACATTACTCCCTTACTTTTAAATTACCAAACCTATTATTAAAAATTATCAAAACTATTTATCTTTTCATCATAATTATAGTTCCATATACTAACACTATTAATCCCTAATTATAAAATATATCAATCACTATATTAACAATTTTAGCAGCAATTTGATAAGGAAAATTTTTCTTTATCTTTCACAAAACTACTTCTATATAATTATGAGACATTTATTTATAACAGTATTGTATACACAAATTAACTCTTAATAGAAAATCCAGATCTTAACTTATATCATAATAGACCCCAAATAAAAATAAATAATTAGGCCTGATTTTAAATGCAATCATTCAAAGAAATTTTCTCAGTCGAAATCAATAAAACAAAAAATCAAATAATTTGGAAAGTACAAAAGTTGTCCTACACGCACATAAAGAAAGGAGAAATACGCGTCCAGAAATATTAGTACTTAATTGTATATATATAT
>JABUQX010062642.1:37500-40000 GCA_015478945.1 Trachelipus rathkii | reverse complement strand
ATTCACAGTTTTACCAACCTTTCCAATACTAAATTATTTTGAGGAGCACAGTTTACAAAATTTGATCATATACTATATACATATATAACATATATACTATATATATACTCTGCTACCACCTTTCCTATCTCTGTATATATATAACCATATACCATATATATATATATATGCATATATATATACATATATATGTTGCTCCCCAATAACTTATAATAACCAATATTAGCCCACATCTCTCGTTATTTCTCCTGCCATATATATATATATATACCTGCTAATAATAATATAACAACAACTATATATATATAACTTCATATATATATATAATATATATATATATATATATATATATATATATATTACTATTGCTATACAAAAAACTCATATCCCTTTATAACTGCAGGGTTGGTGTTGGTGTCTATTAGTTTTCAAAACTTATCATCACCATTCTTCAAAGGGAAACACATCTGATAGAGAGGGACTTGCAAGCCCCCTTGCTATCAGGCGAAGGAGATGAGATATTTTCTTCACTTTGACTCAACGACTTCGCAAAACACAGCTTCACTTTCAAGTATTTAAATTTTCAAGTTTCTTTAATTAATTTTATTTAATTTTGCATTTCATTCAAAATAATTAAAAGAAATGTAGTCGAAAGAAATGTTGCTTCTCCATGTCAGATTTTAAATGATAATAATTTAAAAATAAATTCTTAAAATTTTTAAATTCCGAATCATTAATATAACTTTTTTTTTTACAGATACTGAAACTTAAAACATTAAAGTACTTTCTCTTCTTAAAATTCAATTCCCAGAGTTTTTATAGTAGTTTCCTTCTCATATATAACCCTTCATGATTTTCCATATTCTTCTGAATCTTTCTTTTAATGCTTCCCTTATATATATATATATATATATATATATATATATATATATATATATATATATATATATATATATATATATATATATATATATATATATATATATATATATATATATATACTGTATATATATATATTTATATATATATATTTTCTCTGTATCTTTATATATATATATATATATATATATATATATATATATATATATATATATATATATATACGGTTCATGTGAATTGAATGTCCCGCGTTTTTCTTAGTCATAAAATTTTAGGTAAAGTTTTTACAATTTTGTTTAAATTTTTCATGATTAGGGTAAAATTAAATTAGGTTAAAAAAAGAATGAAAAGTCAATTTATTTTATTAATGATGAAGTTCATTATTTCAAGTGTAGTAACCTTTTAATGTTGGTAAATATATATATATATATATATATAATATATATATATATATATAATAATATATATATGTAATATATATATATATGTATATATATATATGTAACTTAATAACATATGTATATGTATATATGTATATATATAATATATATAATAACCAATATGTATTAGTGAGAGCAGGAGAGAGAGAGAGAGAGAGAGAGAGAGAGAGAGAGAGAGAGAGAGAGAGAGAGAGAGAGAGGAAACCAAGGTAAAAGTTTCCTTTAACACTGTGATTTTTGGTACTTTATTAAAGCTTTATCCAGTTTAATAGTATTTATTTTTAAGGGCATAATTCAGAAAAGAGCCAGGAGAAATATCTCGAAAAGTATGACACTTACAGGAAAACCAAATACATATTTGGAATCAGCGTATAAAACATTACCGGAATGTAAAAAAAAAACAAAAAATCGAAAAAAGTACGACACTTACAGAAAAACAAATTTTATATTTGGAATCAGCGTATAAAGCTTATTATATGTAAAGATCGTTTCGTCCCCCCTCTGTCCCCATCGGCTCGAGCCTAAAAATTGAAGTTCCAGAAATAGCTTTCCATTGAAAACCGATGGGGATGAAAGATGGCTTGTCGTCCACCTAGAGGCCGAGAGACCCCGACTCCTGGTATCAATGCGTTCTACCCTTGGGTATTCGTTAGTTTTAAATCATAAAACGACTTTGCATATAATAGTAAGCTTTATACGCTGATTCCAAATATGTAATTTATTTTTAGTAAGTGTCATTACTTTCGAGGTTATTCAGTAATAAGCTTTATGCGTGATTAAATATGTATTGTTTCCTGTAAATTGGCACTTTTCGAGATAATTCTCCTGGCTCTTTTCTGATATTTTGCCTTTTTAAGTTATTTGTAAAACGTATTTATCATCATTTAATTTTAATAATAAAACGTAATTATCATTTTATTTTATTTGAACGAAAATTCGTACCTAAAAAAATAATTAATAACTAAACACTATTAATTCGAAATAGAGTTCATACAATTTAATAAAAATTTAAAAAAGGAAAGAATCTGAGCTTCACACCAAAGCAATTTCTGGTCAATTATACTGCATTTTTAACTTTTTCAACATAAAAAAACTACTCAAGTGTTTGCGGGTCATCCAGCTCACATGTACCATATATACTGTATATATATATAACATATGATAATAATAATAGCAATAAT
>JABUQX010062642.1:0-27500 GCA_015478945.1 Trachelipus rathkii | reverse complement strand
GATGTCTTCATTATATTTATATATATGTATTATATTATTTATTCGGCTCTATTATTATAGTAGAGCAGTATAAGTAATTATATATATATAACTGAGAATAAATATGTATATTATATTATATTTAATATAGAATGACGTGTCCCAAAAGTAAGTGTACGTGATGTGTATTTTTAAATAATGTACTGTTCTTCTTCGATGCCTTATACGATTGATAATTTTAGCACAACCTCTGCCTTCCCCAAAAGTGAGAATCCTTTCAGTGACATAGTCCTGATTGGCTTCCTTCGTCCGTCGAATGTTTAACACCTATCTAGTTAAGGTCGTTCCAATGTATTGCTTATCCATGTCAATATCTATCTCGTCGGTACCCCCGAGGAAAGTCAATTTTCAGAAGTGTGCTTTAGTATCACGCGTTACCGTAAATGCTTTTTATGTTCTCTACCACCTATCGTACCCAAAATGACTAGAAAGAATGCCCTTCAACCCTTCCATTATTTCCACTTAGGGATAAGGTAGTAAATTTACGAGCACAGGAGAGCCTGATCGGGCTGTCATTAATGGAGGATAGTGAGAGTTATCATTATGACTGTTATTATCTTCGATACATGCAAATTCACTACATTGAGTAGGCTCAGTATTATACGTGAAGTATGGTAGTTCAGTTTATATCGTGGTAAGATAGCACCTACCAAATCGTTACCTGTCTAATGTGTTCATTGCATATTCGAGCTTGAAACTACTCGAGTTTATTCGAAAGATTCACTTTCACATAAGATCAATCTTATATGATAATAAAAGATGATGTATTAACTTAGTCAGTTGAGTTTAGTAAGTATACATATATTATTTATGCACAGAATTGATACTATTATACCTACTAATTATTACATACAGATACAACATAAAAACCAATAATAGTTTTATTTATCACACTACTTATGTATAATATCTGATTCCTCATATAATATATTAATGTAGCTTTATTCTTCAGGACGCAGGGATGAAATTATTTATATGATGTGCTACTGTTCATCAACTCATACTGAGATACGTATTGGAGTTTATAATAGGATACTCGTTAATTCTACCATAAAACCATCTATATCGATTTTCAATTATATCAATCTATACAGCCTTAGTATCTATAATATACCAAAATATATATAGATAACTTTATATTATCCAAAAATAATTTAGGTGAGTAAGCTAAATGGTAATGCTATAAATCGTCGTTTCACAAAGTAAACATTCTATGATCCAAATATATATTTTATGAACCCTGTTACGCTTATTATCTGTACTTACTATACACATACCGAAAAGTCTTGGCACTGGAAAGTATTTAGGCCTAACAACAAATTATTTATATTTACGCAATTATTCAAATATCCATCTGATCTACTATATGAAAATATATTTTATAATATATTCAACGACATCCCCTCTACTCTCCCTAGTTTCTTTCCTTGCAATCACTCTGACACACTGACCGAGGCGGTCTCTCTCCATCACAGCACTACAACTTCCACATTTTCATCGTTTGTAACGAGACTATGACATCAACTCAACACCACCAACGCGGTCGTACTAACATTTCTCGGCCCTCCTTTGAAAGCATATCACGTGCCACTTATATTATATACATAACTATAAGTACATCGAGAATAGAGTGGTAACATCTCACCCTATGAGATGCTACTACTCTCTCACGAAAACATAAGTATCTTCAAGATTGAATCAGTTTTGGATAATTTCAGACATCGCCGACCTTATGACTATCTTCAACGTACTCATGACTGTTCTATAAATTAATTAAATTTTATAACTATGCTATCGAGCAAAATTATCATACGACGAATATTGAAAATTGTGTGGCTTATTTATACATTCTATCAAAAGAGTACAATAGTGAGCAAACAATAACGTTAAACTAGACCGTAGGTTTGAACCACACGCTCCCATTAAACTAAACCAATATTATGTCATTTGAGAGTAAATCACAACTTATATGATTATAATAAATCTGATTTAAATAAAAGTAATATGGAAATTAAAGTATATATGAGTCATAGTGATTCGACTAGCTACTTAATTAACTATAATATATCACCCATAATATAATCGTAAATCTCCAATATATATCACGGAGGAGCAACTTTTTATTCACAGTATATGTATCAAGTTCCGTCAGAAATAAATTTACAGTACTATAAACTTAACATTTTAGGGGAACAGAGAGAAAGCGTTGATATATCATAATATAAAATATATATATATATATAAATTATCATATAGAAATAAATATCAAAAGCAGGAATCTTAAAATTATATTTAATCAAGATATACTATAAATTAATTATATATATATCATATATATTTTATAATTTATATTAAATATATATATAATATAATATAAAAATAATATATATATATACTATATATATAAATATAATATATATATATTATGATATATTAAATATAATATATATTTAATATTATATATATATAAATCTCTATTATATTATATATAACTATAATATCTAATTAATTTAATAAATATATATAAATATCTAATCATATCTATATATATATAAATATAACTTACTAAAATATAATAATGAACCAAACATACAAGCCACTTATATAACTCAACGACAATTACTATTACAAACAAAATCTAAAATAGTCTTTTTATCCATATATTCATTATACAATAATAATTACCCTATATCTTAACCTCATAACTTTACTTTTACTTAATACTTAATATTTTATTTAATATATTTATATATTATAAATACTTTATAATATATAATTAATGACAGCCACTAAGTACATATGAATATAGGGGTAAAAAGCAGTTTATCAATACTATAATAAAAGCTATTCTAGATGTCGCTATATTATTATAAATATACCTATATATATACAACTTATATAATCTAATATATTAATCTTGATTTTATTCAAATATTATAATATAATATATATATATATATATAATATATATTATATAACTGCCATAAAATTTTAAAAATATATTAAATATATAATTTTAAATATATAATTATATATATATATATATATAGATATTAAGTAAATAAATATATATAATATCTAATATATAATATATATTATAATATATAATTCTACTAAATTATATATAAATATATACTATAATTTAAACTATATTCATTATATAATTAATTATAATTATTATAATTATATCTATACTATAATTAATAATATTATTAATAATATATGTATATAATATATACTATATCAAAGATAGGCTAGACGCGTTCAGTATCATGCTAATTGCTTATCACGTGAGGTACACGATACTGAAGCAAGGCTGAAAGTATATAAAAATATAATATCTAAAATATTCTTATTTTATAAAATTCACTTATTTTCTAATTCATTTATTATATATAATATATATAATTATATCTATTATTATATATATATAATAATAATTATATATATAATATTATATGTAATAAATATATTATATATAAATATATATTATATAATATATATATATAAATATATCATATTATATAATATAATATATATATATTATATTATATTATTTAATATATATAGTATAATAATATAATCTATATCTAATAATATATATATATAATAAATATATATATAATAATGAAATAACCTCTACATTTTTCCTAGTAGTATTTAAAAATAAATAAAAATATAATCTTAATATAAAAATATCTCATATAATATATAATATTAATAAATTATATATATATACTAAATTAAATTATATTATAATTATATATATTATATATATTATATATATATAATCTTACATAAAATAATTATATATATATATATATAAATATAATATATATATATATATATATATAACTAATTCAATATCTAAATCATATATATAATATATATTATATATAAATATATTATATAATATATATATTAATATATAAATATATATATATATAATATATATATATATTAATATATATAGATGTGTTTTTAATTATAATATATTATTAATAATGAGGGCTATTATTATAATTATCTTTATATAACAGCTAAAATTAATTAAAAATCAAGGACGTTATAAAGGTAAAAGAATAATCAATATAAATGAGTAAAGGGTAAAGAATTTTAAAACTTAATTAATATGGGCCTTTCTCGTGGGCATTATGGGGGACCACCTACAGCCTATAGGGAAGGCAATGGTTGGCGGGTACCTATGGAAGTGAGGACAATATTCACCTTACCTGTGTGCTCTAATACTACCACACTTATACGGAGACAAAATATACCTTAATTAATATAATACTATTTAATAATCTATATACATAATCCATAAAGCCGCTTGAAAAAAAGTCGGATCAATTACAATGAACTTATATAATATAAACAATGCCCCAGATCTAACTGGTTCAATGTTCGTCGGATCCAATGGCGGCACATTATCAGAATTATTATACATACCATGTTCACTCTCTAGGCAAATCAAATTGGCGCCAGAAAACTGTATAGTGATAAACATAAGGCTAGCTCATGCTACAGATTTGTCGCTGAAGCCCTATTCTGAGCGAGATTTTGTTTTGCTATTCAAGCATAAGTACTTTAAAATTTCCTTCAAACTTCGGACTTCGGGGAGAAACCACGCTCCCTTCTAAAATAATAGTAAACAAAGAAATTAATGAGGAATACCAAATTACATTAAGATATTAGTTGAATACAATAGATAAAAATTTGTGAGTGGCTTTATAGCAAAAAAGTCAAATAAGTACTTACGGAGTACGAAATAAATATATATTCCGTCGATTAAAACGAGTAGCGAAATAATGATTGAAACAACTTAAAATATGCGGGAAAATTCGTTTTCCCCTTAAAGAAAAGATGTATTTAAACGGAGAATCCACTTCAGTGTAATAATAAATCTTATTATTTTATTATTATTAATGTGTTTGTATCCTATATTATTATTATTATTATTCATATTATCTTCTTCTATATATTTATTATCTTATATCTATTTCAGATTTATTATTATTATTAGTATTATTATTATATTTTCTTATTATTACTATAATTATTTATATTTGAATTAAGGGGTGTTAGTAATTTTATGGGATGGTGTATTCTGTTCAATTAATAATATTCGGTAGGAGGACATTTATTCCATCATACGACGTGTACTGCATATTATTTGTACAATATCATGTAAGAATTCTTTTTGAGTAATTCGTTCGACTAACGTAGACGCACCGTCATAAATTAATCAGCGTCGAAAAAATTTGATTGTTTAAAGAGAATAACCAAATAAACGGTGAGATAATAAATATAATTTATGAGATATCCTGTAAAAGAGAGCAATTCGTTTGTAATAAAATATAATTTACTCACAAGTCTGGTTGATCTCTAGTTTATTGGTTGTGGTATTCAAAGGAAATCAACACTTTCGTATAGATATAGTATACTAATAAATGTTGCTAGCTGTTAGATAGGACAATAGTAATGATATAATCTCCGAGGCTTTTCAATAAATATCTCAATCAAGAGTTCAATATATCTGCTACTGTTCAAATTATATGGAATATACTATACTATAATCATATATATATCTTCCCAATAAGTTATGATATATATATATTAAATTAATACTATAATAAATATATAATTATTAAATAATATATATAATAATCTATAATATATTAATTAAAATTCATATATTATATAATATTAATATAATTATACTATATAAATATATAATATATAAATTCATATATTTGAAAGGGTTTTCAAAGTTCTGGTCTTGAATACATCACATATACTACTTACCCAATAGCATATAGATATATTATTTAAGAATGTAAGAGAAGTAAGTACGTTTGTTCATACCCCGAATAGTAGTGAGTACGTTTCTTCCTACCGGAAGCTTGCTTAGAATTCTCGTATATTCGTTAATTAGTGGTGCTAAGCCAGCCATCTCGGCCCCCACGCCACAGACTACCCCCAGATAAGAAGAATAGCCACAACTAACAAGTAAAGCACCTCCACTCTCTCGAACCTGGAGAAGGACGTCACGGGTGTAGGTTAGTATTGAGTAGGGTGAGAGAGAACTATAGTGTGAACACTTAAAGGTCACTGAGAAGGCTTCAACCACTCTGTAATCTTAAGTCCTTTGCGCAGTTGGTCTGCAACCTGCACGAAAGCTAGAAATACAGTACAGTCTGTGGATTGCACACGGATGATACCGCCCGAGTAGCGCCCAACAGAAGACCACTTGATATGAATGTGATGGATGTTCGGGTGAATAATAGGTTTGTTCGGAATCAACATTTGACTTTGGTGTTCGTGTCATCATTTGAGTATGGGCTTGTCATTGGTCCGCAATTTCTGGTAGGGGTTGTAGAAGAGTCAACTCAATGATTGTGGTATCCCGCCCATTTTGAAGGGGTTAATCTTCTGGTCTTGGATAACCCCTTGCAAATAGATAGAATACTTTACTTAATGTAGATGTGTGTAAGATAATAGTACGCTTGAAATCGATACAGTGGCGTTTTCATCTCCCGGGAACGGGTGCTTAGAATGTCGGTCCGGTCCAGTGCTGAGCTAATAGCTACTCTCTGCCACAACGAAAACCAGAACGCCAACACTATCTAATACTAGTATTGGGTATATCATATATATAATATCATAATATATATAATAATTTATATATATATTAAACGGTAACTATATAGGTATATATATATATATACCATGATAATATTATACACTATTTAGTATAAGTATAATAATCATTCCTAATATTATATATATATATTATAAGTACTATTATATAGTATATTATATATATAATATATTATATATATATATTGAATATAATATACTTATAATATACGATATATACATATATATATAATATAATAACACACTTAAAAGATTATTAAAGCTACGGCTATATATTATATCAGTAGTATCTAAATAAATATAATATATAATAAATTTATACCCATTTAATATAATATATAAGTATAATATATATAAATATATTATATATACTAATAAATAATAATAGTATAGCAATTTTAATATTACTTCATATATAGATAAATGTGTTTGTTTTTTTTAAGAAAATATGTATAATATATACTTAATTATATATATAATACTATATAATTTTTTGTTTTCATATATTACATAAATATGTAATATTTATTTAAATAATTTATATAAAATACTTAAAATTAAAAGTTTTAACTTATCTAAAGTAAAGTTCAATTTCTAAATCAATGGAAAAAGAAATTATCCCATTTTTCTTTAGACTTCAAAAGTGTCAAATTTATTGATTTATAAAATCCAAGATTTAAGAAAGTAAGTCATATAATCAAATAAAATTGTATTTTTACACTCACCGTTATTAATATATAATATATATCATATATAGTATATTCTTATATTATTCTATTATTAATTTATATCATAATATAACTAACTAATATAAGTACTATTACTAATAATATTTTATATATATATAGATTATATAATATATATATATAAATAATATATAGACTATTACTATAATATCCTGGCGACCATCTAACCTTCGTTACCACCTGGTCTACACGAGAGGACTGCGAAAATGTTTCAATACAAAACATCAACCACCTCTTGACTCGGCTCTATCCTTTCAGGTACGTACGAGCACCAGTGCGGATTGAGCGCATGACATTTACACTAAGGTAGGATAATTCTTTTTGGCTAATCCTGGTCATCTTCATTAGCACTGCTACACATGGGCCAGGCTCTCCAAAAAATTTCACTCATTAATGTTGGCATACAGAACGTGAATTCATCTACACACCCAATGATATACACATTATATTTTGTATATTAAATTGGGACCCAACGTTATTTACCCACGTCTTAACTAAATTTAAAACATTTTTTTTACGACCAACGTGGTCTAATCCACTTCCCTATTTGAGGGAAGTGTTATAATCTTCTTTAAAAGCATACGTATTTAGACTTATTTAGGCCCATATGTCTTAATTTTGCGTTCTGATTCAGTACAGCGGATTCGATTTTAAGCGGCATTTATATTAATTTTATAATATATTTTTATAATTGTAATACGTTCACATATATGTCTGTAAACCTTAAGTAAATTTTTAACCTGTGGAAACAATTAAGGTAACCCCTTGTTGTAACTCCGCAAGGCGTTTATCTGTTAGAGCTTTGCCCTGCAAGTAAACTTGGTAGTGACTTGTGAGAATATTCGGAGTCCTGAGTACAACTGCCAACTGGTTGGTTTTCCCTAGTAGTAGGGGAGTCATATTGGACGTGTTGGTCATTTTGACCACAGCGACACCCAGCGACGCCTACCTGATAGAGCTCTCTTATTGAGCCCAATTCTTTTACCTTTTATTGACTTTTGGGCTTGACACCTCTTTCCGGCCCATACGACCTTTTTTGAGCCCATTTTTTAAACCACTGCCCTGTTGCAAGCCTTTTTTGTTGACGGGTGTTATAGATACCTGCATTTTTCGCGAGAGCCTTGACCAACTCACCATACGTACCATTCTGGCTTTGCTGACACTTGAAACCAGATCTATAACTAGTCGGGCGATTATGACCCTTGCAGCCATCCTGAAACAAACTCCATTCTGGCCGCTTGACCGTTGAAACCACTCCTGGAACTTTTGTGCGCAGCTTGACCTTGAATACAGGACCTTGGACCTTTGGATCTAAAGTGTCCCCCTTATGCCAACTGACCTTCGACTTTTTTGACCGTGACCCTTTTTGACCTTGACCTTTTTTTGACCTTGACTTTTTTGACCTTGACCCTTTTTGACCTTGACCCCTTGACCTTTTTTGGCCGACCCTAATTTTTTTGAGACAACACGCCTAATTTTTCTGGCACAACCTAAATTTTTTTGAGACCCGCTGAATTTCGTTTTTTGTTGGTACAACCGCTAATTTTTTTGGAGCGAACCTAATTTTGGCAACTCCCGAGAATATTATTTGAGAAAACACCTGCTAAGAATCTTACAACCCCCTTCGAGAGAAGGGACTTGCGCCAAACGTATAGCGTGCAGACCGTGTACGTATTGCCCCCTATTTACCACACCCACTATGGAGTTTTTCGTGGCGGCAGCCTATTAGTGGGGCCTCCCTTATTTTATTGATGTTGCTAAGCCTCACACCTAGCCCTACACCACTGCTCCATAAGCCTAACATACCTCACCTAAATCCTAGCCTTCACCTTATCAAGCGTGTATCGCAGGGCGACCCCAACCTGTTTGAGCTCAGCTAGATCACCATGCATCACAGCCTCTATTCGCCTTCTAGCGCACTGCGCTAACTCCATTAGGTCAATCGGCAGGTACCTGACTGTTTGGCATCTGTCCTAACTATTTCCATCAGCGGTCAACACAACACATCACACCACCATCACACAAACACAACACACACAACACACCCACCCACAACACACTTATCACACAAACATGACACTTATGACACTTATACACACATTACTATCGACACTTACTACTCACCATAAGGTACTTGCACTCGTTCTCATTTACACTTTATGTAGGACGTACAAACAGACACCGAACCTTTTGGTCCTTCCATGCAGAGTCAATTTTGGTCCACCGTAATTTTAGGCCACACCTATTTTATCGGAGCTAGCCTTAATTTTTACGCTTCTGTACTGTTGTTTTTCGTACGGTACATATTTTGTGATGAATTTCTACGCAAATTTTTCGGCCTCAACCCTTGCTGTATTCCCTCTGGCCCATTTCCTTACACCACGACACAGACTAATTACAATCACCAGAATTTTACTACACATCCGGTTTACCTTACCACGGGTGGGTCAATAGCGATATCAGCTTGCTACTTACACACACACAGATTTACTCACCCACATTCCTAGTTTATAGACATTCATTCTAAATATGTGTTCATAACATGTCAGTATACTTCTTTATACATATCTACATATGAACAGAAATAACTAACCCTAATGTACCCCTATATACGCGCTTACACTCTCCATAGACCTTCTGTACATTAAAAATACCATAATATACTTATACCACACGCAGATAGCAACTTAAACACTTAAAACTGCACCAACAATCGATCATTAGATGAACTCAAATTTGAAGAGGCTCCACTTTGATGCCATCAGCTTTGATGAATCAACTATGAGATGCCTGATTGAATGCCTTCATTCTTTGAGTTGCCAATCAAAATATTGAATCTAAAACTTCAAAAATCTCATCTATGATGACTCATCTTTGATGAAGCACATCATATTATGATACCGAGTCTAATATCTTGTATGATCATACTACTATGAGAATCAATCTCTTTGTGCAAATACAAAATACTCATAACCACTACAAAATATAATAAGCACAAGTATAAAAATAATATAATAACGGAGACACTTCCTATCATCAAAGCTTCCCACCGGGCGTGAACATCGCTTTTTCCATACCTTAAACCAAAACCGCGTAAAAATTAATTCTCGACCATCACATAGAGGTCTATATGAGATACGATTACTCCGTCTCACTACAAGAAAGGTAACATTTCCCTTTAACATGATCAAGAGGATTTACCGATCCGCATGTTTCAGTTTGAAATATATTTATAAATAATAACATTGATCTCGATTCTGTATATACTGGAATTTCCTCTTTTGACCTGGTATTGCTTAATCCGCCTGTGATACAGAAAGGTTTTCCTAAATTTAGTGCTAAATTTAGGCCTAACGTAGTTATTGCACACATTTACCAGAAAAGGTCCAGTTTGAACTTATTTTGACGCTGGTATTAGGCTAAATGCCCTGGGTACAAAACGGATTATCCTAAAATTTAGGCTAAAGTAGTTATACCTTTTACAGAGAGACGGTCAGTTTCGATATCTGTAAGCGAGTGCGGGTGTTGTTGTTTTTCTCGTGTTGGATTGTGTTGGATGTACATAGATAATAATAAAGAAATCCAATTTTTCAAAAACTTTGAATTTTGTAGTTACTTCGAGCGAATAATTATTTGTAACTAGATTCTTCGCAAGATTTAAATGAACACATCAGCATGATTATTAAATATAAATACATGTTATGTTAGCAGAGAAGAACTTATTTTGTTCATTTTTATCTTATTACATCGCTAAAGATGATTTAAAGCAGTAAGTCAAAAGAACAAAACGTGGCATTGCTTGGTGTAGAGGGGTGCTAGGTGCTTTGGCCTGATTTTCTGATTTATTGCTTTAAAGTACGCAGAAACTAGTTCTTTAATACATTTCATACTGGAATATCTAAGTTATTTTAACTTGTTATTATAAATTTATACAACAAAAGTTTAACAGTTAATAATAAATTCTCTGTTCTTCACAGATAATGATTGATTTATTATTATTATTTTAAAAAACTTTTGAATAATTTTAGTTAACAGTGAATGTAATATAAATGTACGTGTTAATTAAAACATAAGAATGTTTTTAAGTAAATTATACGTTATATGTGTGTGAATGTGCGTGTGCCTGGGTTTGTAGTGCAGTGCTGCGGTGTGTGGGGTGTTAAAAGTGAGTGTGCGTGTTGTGGTGTGTGTGTGTGTGTAAGGTACATCTGCTGTGGTGGGTGTAAGTAATTCTGTGTGTGTAAGTAAATCTGTGCTATGATGTAAACTGTATGTGTGTATAAGTAAATCTGTGTGTGAGTGTAAGTAATCTGTGTGAGTGTAACTAAATCTGTGTGTAAGTAAATCTGCTAGTGTTGTGTGTGTGTGTGTGGTTAAATTGGTGTGAGTGTAAGTAAATCGGTGTGAGTGTAAATTAAATCTGTGTAAGTAAATCTGTGTGTGTGTGATAAGTGTAAATGTAAGTGTCTATGGGTAAACTGATAAGTGGCATAGTGAATGTGTGTAAAACATAAAATGTTACCTTGTTTACGGTAAGTGTGTGTGTGTACTGTGTGTGTGTTCTAAATAATTAAACAGAGTTTTTACTGATCTTCACAGATGATATAAAATAATAAAAATAAATAATAAATAAAAAGTAAAAATATAAAAATAATAAAAGAATAAAGAATACAAAATAAAAAGTATAAAAACAAAATAAAATAATAAAAAAGTAAAATAAAAAAATAAATCAAAGAATAAAAGATAAAAAATAAAAATATTAAAACAAAATAAAAGAAACTAATGTTATAATATTGAGTTCAAAGGCAGTAAGCAGCAAGTTAAAGCAAGTAAGCCGATGTAAATCTAGTATAGCAGAGAGTTAGCAGTAAAGCAGATGTTAAAGCAGTAAAACAAGATGTTAAAGCAGTAAAGCAGATAGTTAAAGCAGTAAAACATAAAACAAAAGCATACAACCCCTAGGTGTTAGGTAACTAACACTTTTATTTATGATTGAAATTCTTCAAACTTGTATGTAATAAAATAATGAGGGTTGGATTTATAAACATGGTGAGTCTAAAACAGTAAAGCAGAACAGTAACAGTAAAGCACAAGTTAAAAGTAGCAGAAGCAAAGCCGTAAGCGAAAGGTTAAAGCACAAGTAAAGCAGAAAGTTAAGCCAAGAAAGCAGAAAGTTTAAAGCAGTAAAAACCACACGAGTTACCAGCAGTAAACCAGTAAACAAGCATCTAACCACCCCAGGTTGTTTAGTAACATCTATTGATTTACCTGATTTAATCGCTTTTACGGTATGTAAATGTTAAGTGTTTTATAAGAATTTCGTACAATCGTAGCTATAACTAAAATGAGCTTTTATATCAGCCCACACTTTGCTTTTTCTCTTACATACAATTTTAAACAATTTATAAATTAAAAAGTATTCAGTAAAAAGTATTAAGTAAAATAATGTAAAAATATTGTGTTAAATAATAGGTCTGTAACGAGATACAGTTTTATCTACATGAAGAATGTTTCTTTAATAAAAATTTTAAGTATGAAGATAAATGAATGACATCATCAGTATATTGAAAAGAAATTACTTTGACACTGTTTAAGTATGAAATAAAATGAATGACTATATGATATATCTTTTATTCATTCCCGCAGATATATTGCGCTGCGGGCCGCACGACGCAGGGCGGTAAGCGGAAAATCTTGCGCCCAATATAACGGGGCAGCTCGCGGACGGGCGGGTAAGCGGAAACTATGCGCCCTGCGCGGCGCTGACGAGGCGGGCGGGACAAGCGGCCGGGTCGCACCTGCGGGTGCGGGTTCGTGGGATTTTCGTGCGGAGGGCGCATGCGGGGCCCTGGTGGATAGCTTATGAACTAGGGAAGGCATTAATATTAACTCTGATCTTTAATGTAGGGTAGAGATAAGATCAAATAAAAGATGATTTCATCAAAGTGAATCATCATATGACGGTATACAAGATGACATTCAATCAAGATAGAGTCATCAAAGTGGAACGGTATCAGGGCAAACTATAGTTATAGGCCAGTAAAGAGAGAGGATTTTATAGGACGAGAGTCGATACACAACCAATGCAGCATTAAATTCTTTTCGGTGACGCCAACGGAGGCATCAAATGCTGAAGGCATCAAAGTTGAGCATTCAAGCTGAGGCATCAAAGTTTGAGTGCCATCAAAGTTGAGGGCATCAATATCGAGTGTGTGAGTGTAAGTGTACAGTGCATTGCGTGTGGGTGATAAGTGTATATGGATCTAAGTGTAGTGTCTATGGAGATGTGAGCCGCTATAAGTGTCATTAGTGATGATACACGTCATAGTGAATGTAATCGTGATATCACCAGTGACATAGTACTAGATTTGTGTGTTACAGATGACATAGTGAATGTAATGTAAAGTAGTAAAGTGTTCAAATAATCGCTGGCTGTGCTAGTGTAAGCTAAATCTGACCAGATGTAATAAGTAACTGCTGTATGTGTAAAGCTAAACTTCTGTGTCATTGTAGTAAAATCTGCTGTGTTTAGTAATTGGGCCCATAGATAACACAAGGGTTGACCGAAAAATTTGGGCTTTCTCAAAATTTAACCCGTAGAAAATAAGGCGGGCTAAAATTAAGGTGCGAAAATTAGGGTGCCAAAATTACGCCGTGGACCAAATTGACCAGGAAGACCAACAGGTTGCGTACGTCGTGTTTGACAGCTGTGAATAAGGTAAATGTAAGTGCAAGTATCTATGGGTGAGTGTAAGTGTCATAGTGAACGTGTGTATAAGTGTTCATAGTGAATCTGTGTATAAGTGTGTGTGTGCTGTGTGTGTGTCCTCTGAGTTGTGTGTGTGATGTGTGTGTGTGTGTGTGTGTGACGCTGATGGAAAAGTTACTGGCGATCCAACGGTCATGAAGTACCTACATTGACTAATTGATTAGCGCAGAATGCTACAGGGCAAGGAATGACGCGTACGGTGAGGGGGCCACTCAAGGTTGGGTGGCTGGGATGGCGGTGTAGGTGAAGGCCGGATAGCTGGTGTAGGCTATGTGGAGCAGGTTAGGGTAAGGTGTAGGCAGTCCACCAAACATCAAAAAAGGGTAGGGCCCCTAAAGGCTGGCGCGGAAAAAATTTAGCAGCCGAGGACAATATAGCGCAGAGACAGAAGTGGGGTAAAATAGGGGGCATACGTACAACGGTTGCTTACGAAACCGGTTGGGCGCAACCCTTCTTCGAAGGGTTTGCAAATTAGGGTTCTCCAAAAAATTAGGGTGCCAAAAAATTAAGGGTTCTCAAAAATTAAGGTGCTTGCCAAAAAATTAGGGTTCTCAAGAAATTAGGTTCGGCAAAAAAGGGTCAAGTCAATAAAAGGTAATCCAAATTTTGGATAAGGTCAAGAAAAAGGTCAAGTCCGTCAAGGTGAGTCAAAGGCCCAAAGAGGTCCTGGATGGTCAAGGTCAAGCCAAAGAGGTTCATAGATGGTCCAGTCAACGCCAGTTACTAGGTCTGGCAAGGTTCCTAGGATTCGCGAGTGGTCAAGGGCAAAAAGAGGTAAAGGCCCAACAAAGGTAAGGGCAGGTAAAAAAATGGACTCAAAAAAAGTGCAAGCAAAAGGTCAAGCCCAAAAAGGTATAGGGGTAAAAATTGGGGCTAAAAAAAAGTCAGGTAGGTTGGGCGCTGTGGTCAAATGACCAACACGTCCATATGACTTCCCCTACTACTTTCTCCTAATCGAAGTACCTTAATACCATACCATTATCGGGTAATTCCCCCCTTTTGGGGTCTTTTTTCTCTTTGGTGTGGGAACTGTAAAAGTGCTTCATTAGTTTCCACAATTATTTATCTTCTGCTATGAAAAGGTATCATCAAAAATTTAAAATCAAATATTTTGCTTGAACAGCATCAAATCCCATCGGAACAAACATTAAAAAGGAAATATTCCCAATACTTTACGGTCTACAAGTGCTTCACACTTCAACAGACTGTTTAAATTTTTTTAAATTTAAATAATAAGCATTTAGACATTAATTTTTCTTTAAAAATATTATAACATAATAATTTATAATAGCTTACAATCTATTTTTTTTTTATATCTAACATATATATATTTAAAATACTTATATATTTAATATATATATAATATATTTATATTATATACTATATATAATATATATATATATATAAATATATATATATATAAACTATATATTATATATATATTATATATCATAATCTTATATATATATATATCATATAATTAATTATATAAGTAATAACTATACTTATGATTATTGGTTATAATTATATACTAATAAAGTATTATATAAATATAAATACCTATATATATAATTATTATTTTAATATATTTATTATTAATATAAATTACTTTATTATATATTATTTTATAGTATAATTATTATTAATATATTTATATATATAATTATCAATATAAATACTATTCTATACTCAATAAAAACAAATCCATATCATAATAAAAATTCTACTTTCTTCATTCTTTCTTCACCAACGTCGATGGCACTCTAAGGCCGGACTAATATATATATATACAATTATATATTAATATTAATATATAATATATATAATATATATATATATATATAATATATATATATATAATATAATATACATATATACATATATATATATAATAAAAATTATATTTTATACTATATATATTCATTATAAATATTAATATTAATACATATATATAGTAGCATTTAAATAATTTTTCAATGCAATAGAAGTTTAAACTTTTCAAAACTCTAACTTCCTAAGTTTCCTTTTACGTCAACTTGATATTGTAAGAAAAAAATACATCTTTAACGAATTACACCTGCTATTCTGTTAAACGAATTTTGTGTACGCCACACCCATACAATATTTAACTTTAAATATTTTAATATTCAAATTTTAACATTAATATTAGATAATTATATATATATAGTTTATCTAATATATAATAGATACTATATATCCAGTTATATATAATATTATTTATATTATATATCATAGCTCAAAGCTGATTGGTCTATATATTTCAATTAAGCGTCATATATTTTCTATCACTTATAAAAATAATATTATTATTAACTTTTATATTGGCTTAGTATATATATATATTATATATATATATATATATATAATATATATAATATATATATATATATATATATATATAATATTCATATAAACACATACATATATATATATACTATTAAATATATATATATATATATAATATAATATATATATATTATATATAATTAGCCAATACCTTGAATCGGCATATACCACTTTACACCGGTACAGTTTAGGCCGGTTCATCGGTTTTTTATATTTACGGAACATTTTGGATCAACATTTAACAGCAAATTTTTAAAATATTTTGAGTTTTTTTAGTGTAACGAGACACTTATTTGTTTTTTCTTTTGTATATATTTAATATTTTAGAGATTTAAAATGGCGTCCCCATTGTCTGATTTGTCAGATAATGACCTCAAAGTGTATGGGACACATAAAAAACAACGTAAAACTTTACGGTGACATGCCACAAAGGCTATTAACGAAGTCACTACCCAATTAATGGATCCAAACCCTGATATCGCGAAACTAGAATCCCTTATAACTAACTTATAAAATTTAGATATTAGATTGGGTGAAACTGATGATAACATCGCTGGATTTCTAGACGAGGAAAATACTCTCATTGATGATGAGGAGAATTATGCTCGGCATACCTCTATATTGATTCTATTAGTGCCCTTAAATACAAAATTAGAAATCTTAATAAACCAGCTTTGCTCCCAGCTTCACTCATTGCCACATCGGTTATTCCTTGGGAGCTGGAGGCATTTAAATGTCCATTTAAAAAATTACCAACTTTTAATGGTAATAAACTTAAATATGCTTTGTCATAGAAGCTTTTGAAAACTATGTTAGAGGTCAGAATTATTCTGATCTTAGTAAACTTGATTTATTATTGGATTGCCTTCAAGGTACTGCTAAACAGATGGTATCAGGTTATGCCATCACCGCATCTAACTATAAAGTAATACGTGATCTTCTTAAAAAAGATTTTGATAATCCTGCAAAGGTCAAGGAGACCTTAATATTAAAATTAACTAAACTTAATACTCCGAAGTATGAGTACTCTGACCTTTATCAATTTAAAGCCGATATACATTGCTATATCGAATCTTTAAAAACCAAGGGCAAGACCGTCGAAGACGATATTTGCTCTACTATCTTGGGTGTTTTACTGGCTCAAAAATTGCCCTCACAAATCAAAGAAAAGGTTGTCTGGGAAGATGCCGGTAAAAGTTGAACCCTTGAATATCTTTTCGAAATGTTAAATCAGGCACTTATATTATTAGAAGCCTCAGAGCAAACCTTATCCAGCAAGGATAAAAATATTCCCAAAAAGTCAGAGCATGCTTCTCCTTCTAATAACAAATGAAAGGGACATGGAGCAAAACAAAAACAATCAACTGTGCTTAATATCAACACAAACATAGCACATCAAAAATCCAATAATAAACCAAATTACCAAAATAACCACAACAAACCTAATTATAACAACAACTATAATAGGTTTAACAATAATAATCCCCCTAATAATCAAAATAAAAGCCCCATATCATAACAACAATCAGAACTACTATCAAAATCGTCCCACAAATAATATTTATAATAACAGCAATTTTCTTAATAATCAAAATAACCCCATAAAATGTTTCTGTAACAGCAGGCATTACACCGCCAATTGTAATCTTATAAACACCCTTGAACTTCGTAACCAATTGGTTCAAAATCATCGTTGGTGCCGTAGGTGTTTGGGAAGTAGTCACCCTACACCTGAGTGCCAAAATACTAAAAAATGCTACACTTGTCAGTCTCCTGAGCATCATACTGCTCTTTGTCTCCAATATAAAAAACCTGAATATATTTCAGCTATACCCCAATCCGCCTCAAACCACCTGACCTCCACCTTGTTGGCTCAGAGCCATGGTGTAGCTCTTCCTATAGCAGATTTAAAAATAAATAAAGGAGACAAACCCGTCGTTGTTCGCAGCATTTTAGATCAAGGAAGCCAGGTCTCGTTAATATCGAAATCAGTGGCTAAACTATTAAATTGTATCCCCATTCCACCATTAACTTCTCCATAAACGGAATTAATAAAAAGGGCACTCCTTCGGTGCATGATGTGGTCACAATAAACATCAGTACCAAGGAGGGGGTGATCCCCATTTCTGCTGTTATAGTAGATCTTCTTCCCAACGATCTTAAAATAAGACCAAACAAATGCTCAGACAATATCGCATCCCTCTTGCTAATCCTTATCCAACTTCAGATGTTGTTACTGATATTGGTTTACTTGTGGGGTCTGATAATCTTTCCCATTTTCTCCAATCACATGAGAAAATAAATTATGTAAATATGTTAAAGACCAATTTAGGTCGTATTATTTGGGGTAAATTACCCTTTGCTTCTAGTGGCACTGAATCTCAGGTCACCATTGTTTCTTCTTTACGGGCAGAAGTCCAATTGTTTGATCCTATAGTTAGTTTTAGTAATCCTATTCGTAAGGACATTGATCATTCTTCCTTTCTCCCTATAATTGAGGAGGAAGAACCTTTAAATTTAGTTGTAAATCCTCCCCTCTGTAACTGAGTCCGAGGACTCTTTAGTTATAAATCCTTCACCTCCCTTCGAAGATGCCGAAGGAGGGGAAGTTGTAAATAATGCGCATCCTTTTACTTTTTTCCCATGAGGAATATTTAGATTTAGTTAATAGATTTAAGGTTTTGTCTGCCTCTGCTGAGGCCTGTGAAATTCCCCCCTCTGAAAACATTGAAAATATAAATATTACCTCGGTTGAGGTTGGTGAGAACTCTCACCTTTCTGAAAACTCTAAAAACATTGATATTGCCTCCACTGAGGCCTGTGAGAACTCACATTTTTGAAAAATTTGAAAATATTTATATTGCCTCCTTTTATACTTATGAGGACTCTCACACTTTTGAAAAAATTGATAAAAATATATTATCCTCATCGGCTGAAGCTTTAGTACTGATTCTGTTTCATTGAAAAATATAGAAAATAAAAAACAATTCCTCGGCAGAAAACCCAAACACCCCTCCTCCTATAATTACAGAGGAGGAATATAATAAAATCTCCATGGACGATCTTGATCGTCTATGGTCTCTCTCTCACATTGGAATACTGCCTGATGAGCAGTTTACTTTAGCTGAAAAAAATACGCTTGAATCCTTCAAGGATAATTTGCGCTTTGAAAATGGGAAATATGTAGTGTCATTGCCATGGCGTGCGAATCATCCCACATTACCTGATAATTATTCTTTGTCGAAAAGTCGACTCTATAGTGTACTAAAACGGCTCAGGATCGAACCTGAATTATTAAAATCATACAACGATGTAATAAAAGAACAGCTGTCCCTTGACTTCATCGATGAAGTAAAACCTTCCACCTCCCCTTCATCCTGAAGCCAAGTTGCATTACCAACCCTATCATGGGGTGCGTAAAAATTCTTCTACGACTAAACTACGTTTAGTTTACGACTGCTCATCCAATAACCCCAGTTTAAACTTCTGTTTACACAGTGGTCCGTCCCTGATAACAGATCTTGGAAAATTATTATTCAAATTTCGAATAAAAAAGTATGCAACTTCATCAGACATTGAAAAAGCCTTTTTAGGCATTCGTTTAGGCAGAAAAGGATGATATTTCAACTCAATTTCCTATGGGTCAGAGTTCTTTAACCCTTCATTCGCCTTTAAAAGTAACATATAAGTTCAAAACAGTACTATTTGGGAGCAACTTGCAGGTCCATTTTTATTGGCATCATGCTGCTGGGAATTGAACCTGGACCCTAGCAGATGTACGCGCAAGATGTGTTTGACCACCACGCCACGATGAGTTAAAAGAAGAACGCACGACAATATTTCATATGGTCCAAAATAGGGCATGCCGCGCTCTTGCCCGCTCACCTCGGGAAGGGCCAAAACAGGGTACCGGAGGGCGCAAGGTGAGATAAAATAATACAACAGAACCGGGGGTCAAGATGTACATAAGAATTGAAATAACTACAATCTAAATTTGTATTGAAAATTACCCTTAAAATATTTTCAACCCTGCTGGGATTCGAACCTGGAACCTAGCAAGACTGTATTTTACGTATGTGTTTGACACCAGCTACGATGAACTAAAATTTAGAACATTGAACAATATTCCTAAGTGTCCAAATTTATGCCATGCCACCTCTTCCCATTCACACTCGCGGGGGGGGGGAAGCAAACAGGGGTACAGCACAATTGAATAATATACAACAGAATGACATACAAGATGTACATAAGAGTTGCAATAACCTGAAATCAAATTTGTATTGAAAAACCCCCTAAAGTATTTTCACCCTGCTGGGAATCGAACCTGACCCTAGCAGGTGTACGCGTATGTGTTGAACTACCAGGCCACGATGAGCTACAAGAAGAACACGACAATACTTCGCTATAGTCCCAGTAGGGCAGTGCCGCGATCCTTCCGGCACACACTCGGGGGGGGGGGCAACAGGGTGATAAGGTGAATAATAATAATACAACAGAACCGGGGGTTAAGATGTACATAAGAATTGCAATAAACTGTGCAATCAAATTTGTATTGGTGGTCAAACACATACGAGTACATCTGCTAGGGTCGTTCGATTCCCAGCAGGGTGAAAAACTTTAGGGGTGTTTTTTCAATATAAATTTTGATTGCAGGTTATTGGCAATTCTTATGTACATCTTTGACCCTCGGTTCTGTTGTATTATTATTCACCATGTGCGGTACCCTGTTTGCCCCCCACGAGTGTGAGCGGAAAGTGCGCAGCATGCCCTACTGGACCTATAGGAAGTATGTCGTGTTCTTCTTTTTAGCCATCGTGGCGTGGTTGGTCAAACACATACGGGTACATCTGCTAGGGTCCAGGTTCGATTCCCGGCAGGGGATAAGAGATACGCTCGTGGAGGGATACTCGTCTGTATGTCATATGATAGTAGGTGAGCATGAGAGTGAATGGTAGTAGTTATGAGATAGATTCGAGAATTCGAGGCTACGATCGGGCTCGATTGAGTGCTGGAGAAATTCTCTTCCTTCGTCGGTATAGGACAGCATGTAGGCGAGATCCGGTACGAATAGGTAAGGCGGTGAGCTATATATAGATTCGAGTCATGTAGGCTGGAGCATCGTGCGGTGGTTGGAAGTGTACGATCCGTGAAGTCGATGGCGAGAGAGACGGATACTCGTTAGATAAGCGGAATGTGTATATGAACTCAATTTACGATGTATGTGTGATTCAATAATAGGTAGATACGGTATCTAGTCAGATCTCTAGACTAGCCCGCTTGTAGAATGGAGGGGGAGTCTCGGTGGAGCGTATATTCTCGGTATGGGTAGGGCGTGATGCTAGTGGATGACCTAAGACGAATATATTCAATACGGAGATGTAGGCGATGAGAGTGAGTGGTATTAATCTGGGCAGGTTATCGTCGTGATATGGGTTTAATAGTATTAGTATATATTATCAGGTTAATAACTCGATTATTATGTAGTAATACGTGATCTTATTGAGAGTCACTGGGAGTAAGATATTGAATTCAGACATCTATATGCTTGAGTATAGGAATACATAGCGCGACGTAACACTGAGTCTAGGTGGATGTTATTGAGTTGGTAGAGAGGAGTCTGTGTAGTGTGTGGTACTAAGAGCGCTGACGTAGTTATGGAATCCAAATATGTGAAAGCCTTCAGTGTAATTAATGTGAATCTTTTGCATATTACTAAGCTGCGGCGTAGCAAGGGAATCTGTGTCCAAATTTCCATAGGTTCCATAAAACATAGCATAGGTGGCCCTAGCTACCTTGACCTATATGCTATGCTAACTTGTAGATACATATTTGCATGTGTTAGAATAACAACTGCTATTCTATCATATGTATAATATGTGGCTAATTACATACAAAGTACATACTGGTGAGTTATATCCCAAATGGTGTTTTAAACATCATTTGAGATGCAGACACTAGTATGAAAATCTTAAATGTCGTAGTATTTGATATGACAATGAATATTTACAAATATTCATTGTTATATTCCAGATAATGCTAATGTGACAGTTTTCACACCTGCCTCCCACATGGTATGATTGGCATTCTTTTGAGGACATAGTGCTCAGAAGAATGCGAATCATATCATTGTGACTCATTCTACCACAATATGCTGTATTCTCATGAATATGTATTTATTCATGAGAATATTCACATATTATATGCATCACTAAATTACTAAGCTATTGATTATTTTTGTAATTTCATTTACAGCTTGGGCCTCTTTTCCTTCTTTCTTTTTGAGTGTATTGCTGAAGTCACCTTCATGCCATCCTTGTTGAATTTGAAACAAATTTATTTTTGGAAAAGTGTATTCCTTTTCCTGGTGTTTGTAATAGAATCGTTCTCAACAACCAACAACCAACAAGAGGCGATTACACTATATATATATATATATATATATATATATATATATATAATTATTATAGTATATTAATATATATTATACTATATATATATACATATTATATAGATATATATTAGTATATATATTATTTATATTATATATATATCTATATATATATAATATAATGATATAATATATATATTTATTATATACATATATATTACGTATATATATATATATATATATATATATATATATATATTATATATATATATTATTATATATATATATATATATATAATATATAGATATATATATATATATATATATATATATATATATATATATATATATATATATATATATTCTCACAATAAATTTTATTTTATTGCAAAGTGAGCAGGGGGCTTAAACATGAATGTAAATTTCCTTGAGCGGTGATAGCATAACATAGTTTTATGAAACCAAATATGTGAAAAGCTTCCATGAAATAAATGGAAGGCTTTTGCATATTATAGGTTTAGGCAGCCGGGGAACCTATGCCCGATTTTCTCTAGGTTTCATAAAACTTAACATAGCATAGTGTGGGCCTAGCACTACTTTGGGCTACCTACTATGTTCTGCTAACTGTCGTCACAAATTTGCATGTTTTAGAATAACAACTGCTATTCTATGTATAATATGTGACTAATTGCATGCAAAGTACATACTAGGGAGTTGTGTCCCAAATGATGTCTTAAACATCATTTGAGGTACAGACACTAGTATGGAAATTTTCAATGTCGTAGAATCTGATATGACAATGAATATTTACAAATATTCATTATTATATTCCAGATATTACTAATGCGGCATTTCACACGCATGCCCACATCATATGATTGGCATTTTTCTGAGGACACAGTGCTCAGAAGAATGTGGATCATATCACTGTGAATCACAGCACCATAATATGCTGCATTCTCATGAATATTAATTTACAAGGATTTCATTCGCCCTTGTATGGAGCACTGATCTCATATCTGTGGGTTCTTAGGATTCACCCGCCTTTTGGGTAAGGTCAAGTCAGAGGCCATAAAGCTTAAAAATTTTCCAATATGTTCCAATTCACTTGACCCTTTAATTTTGAAGAGTGACATTGTTCCTTTGTCCCTTTTCTAAAGGTATTACACCGCCTAGTACTTGAGGGAACTAGCCACTCGTGTGCCATCACCTTTACGAAGCCCTCGATGCACAGGGTGTGCTCGTGAAATTTGTGTGAACATTGGCAACTTCAGGATCGTTTCCTGTGGTGCTTCCTTCTTCCCAGTCACCTTTGTTATGTGTAATTCTCTTCAATTTCTTTGTTTCCTGCTGAATTTAGTCTCCTCAACTTTAAGGCTTGCGTCTGGGCTTACCTACGAAGTTTGCGTTGGTGGACACTGTACAGGGTTTTTATATATATATATTATATATGATATATATATATATATTATATAGAGTCAATATATAATATAGGTCATATATATATAGATCACATAGTTTTATAGATATATATAGAATGTGAGCTATTTATAGAATATATGGTATTATATATATATATATATATATATATATATATATATATATATAATATTATATTATATATATATTATATATATTATATATGTATGATACTGTCAGATGTATATAAAACGACATATATATATATATATATATATATATATTTATTATATATTAAATATTATGCCTGCTCTGGTGGGTAAAGGTCGGAGGCGTACAAAATTCCACCAGAGTTGAGGAAAATTCCCAAGGCAGAGTCAATTTAAATTCCAATACGAAGAGTTTGAATGATTTTAGAGATGAAGAAGCTGGAGGCAATGTTGAAGAGGAATGCCACTGGATTCATCCAAAGTGGAGTAACATGAAAAGATTTGGAAAAAAAAAGTTCAGCTTTAGCACAAGAGAGTTGCATTGGGAAAGGATAAGATAGTGCAGAAAGGTTTGTAGAACAAACTCTTCTCAATGCAGGACGTATGCGTCTGAAGAGCTCAAAAGAGCAGTATCCGTTGTAATATCGATAGAAAAAAAAGAGTTGCGCAACAATTCGATGAGTAAAAAGAGACTGAAGAGAGTTAGTGAGATAGGGAGAGATAATAAGAGGATTTTTAATAGATTCTACGAGTAAAAAGAAACTGGAGAGAGCTAGTGAGATAGGGAGAGTTAATAAGAGGATTTGTAATAGAATGCTTTTTTTTCATCAAGAGCTATGTGATTGGAACAACTCCAGATGTGTGAGGCATACTCCATATAAGGGCGAACGACATCGCTATAAAAAGCTATAAGCAAATGGAGCTATGTGAAGAAATCCTGAAGACGCCTCAGAACACCCAACTAAATAAAGGCTTGTTTAGAAAGAGAAGTGATGTGATCCTCCAATTAAGAACAAAAGAAAAAGAATCAACAAGAGTATTAAGGACATACCAATGTTTGAGTTGCGTGTTTTCGATGATGATGTTATAATTGTATGGAAGATTATGTCGAATGGAAAGATGGAGGAAATGAGTTCTTGAGTCATTGAGAACAACCTTGATCTCAATGCCCCAATTAGAAATTATTAGGGAAACATCAAAGGTTAGTTGCTCCAAGGCTGCACTTCCAACACGAACTAATTTATTGCTGTTGGGGGGGGGGGGGACGTTTCTCAAAATGAAGGGAGTAATGAAGGGGAGAGTCGTGAGTATAGGAGTGGATATGTGATGACGAAAGTAAATCAGAGAGAAAGTCATTAATGAATAGCAGAAAAAAGAATTTTGTGACAGAAGGAACCTTGAGAACACCACTATTTATATATTTGAAGTATGAACGGTGGCCGTGTGCAGCAGCAGCAGCTGCTATAGAATGATTAGAAAGGAAACCAGATGAGAGTATTAAGAAAGAAAGAAAGAGGGAAGCTTAAGAAATTAAAGTTTTTCAACAGATCTATCGAAGATTTTCCATATTACTGCTTTGATTTGATACTGACACAACTCAAAAAAAAAAAATTAAAGCATATGCTTTTTCGTACTTATATTTTTGAAAATAGTAAATGTATACACTATTAACTAATTATTATTATTAATTGTTATTTGTTAAATAATATCTATTAATAATACATAATAAATAAGATATGTATTTAGCATTTTCAAAAATAAGCATTCAAAAGCCAGTCATCTGAAATGTATGTATAGTCTTTGAATTGTGCCACTATCAAAACAAATGAGCGATATGTGTAGCACCATAACGAAAGATTCACCGATATGCCAAAGGGCAGAGAACCAAGAATCGGAAAAAAGAGAATGAAAAAGAAGATCACTAATAGAGCCTTTCCTACGAAATACATACTCACGATCAGAGATAAGATTAGAAGAACTGAGATGTTGCTCTTAAGGTTTGATTAGAATGGACAGAAATTAAAGCGAAAAGACGATAGTTGGAGGGTTGAGAGAGGTCTCCTTCTTTTCAACACTGAATGAATGAGATAAGGAAACGTTTCCAGCACGAAGGGAAGTGAAAGGAAGGTTCAAGTTGAAAGGCAGAGGCGGAAAAGTTTATCATTCCAGGGTGCAAGCTCGGAACCAAAAGTTATGGGAACCACAGGACGAATACAAGCAATAAATTAGTTGGAGGAGGTGTAGGTGTAGGAAGGGTTTTTAGTTGAGTTTGAAGCAAAGATTTGAACGAAGAGGAATAACATCTGTTTTACCCTCGGAAAAGGGGAGATGAATAGAAAGAAACAAAGTTAGAGTTTAGCATAATTTTTTTTAAAAGATTCTAAAATTCTGAAGTTTGGATCCGAAAGGCTCCTCATATTAAGTTGGTCTCTTTTTCAACTCTATTCTATCTTAATTAAACTCTGATAATGACTGGTTAAATCTTTGCTTTAAATGGAGAAGAACTAAATTATTTATACTTTTATTTTTATAGACAATCGTGAGTCGAAAAAGGTTTTCAAAAAAAGTAAGTGATGATGTTGCCTTTTAAATGATAAAAAGGTTAAAAATAGTAGAATGGGTACCTCCTGTTAGTAAACTATATATTCTTAATCAAAATCACATTCAGCAACCCCTCTCCCCCGAAAAAAAAAATTAATTAACCTTACATTATTTTACATAACGGAAGCAAGGCGTTCGCCTTACCTTAGGCCTCAACATCACACCAATATTTCACAACTGTGAGTATGGATGATACATCATCCAATTTTCATGTGGATATGATCACATTAATTATGCAGTGATGTGAAATCGCACATACACACATATGTAAATAAATTTAATTATAGGTTTAATTATTAACAAAAATATTGTTACAAATTTATTAGCTATTTATTATATATGATTTACTGTTGGGAATTTCCCTTAAATAAAAATTGTCCCTATTCTCTAATATATATATATAATATAATATATATATACTATATATATAATATATATATATATATATTAATATAATATATTATAATATATAAATATATGTATATATAAAGTTGTAAGACTCAAAGCAAATAAAGTAAAAT